>JAQQSK010004951.1:0-15675 GCA_028658325.1 Potorous gilbertii
AACCCCAAATTTTGTGAAAATAAATGTAAAAAGTTAAATAAATTTTAAAAAAGAATGAATGTTAAAATCGTTTTAGCATGCAACTGGAAATTAAGCTGTATAGTTAATGGAGTATAGAAATCTATTTTGCCCTACAGGAAAATAGAGGTAAAGTGGGGTGGGTAGGTAATTGAAAGAAGGACAGGTTGGAGGAAGACGTGAATGGGGTCCATACTTTCCTTGGATGGAGGCGGTAGGGAAATATGGGGAGAAAATTTTGAATTCAAATTATTATGGAAGTTTGAGAAGTAAAAACCTAAATTATAAAAAATATTTTTTAAAAGAAGAAAATTATCAGTATGTCAGAAAATATTTTTGAGTTAATTATGTGCTTAAAGACCACTGAATGCGAAGTCAGAAAAAAATGGGTTCAAACCCTACTCCTGATATTTATTATATGTGTGACCTTGAGCAAATAATTTGTCTTCTCTGGGTCTCATTTTTCTATCTAGAAAATGAAAGGGTAGGACCAGATGGCTCAATTCCCATCCAGCTCCAAATCTGAATTTATTTAATCTATGAATAGTACTTTCCATAAAATCTCTAGTACGATAAAAACAAGTGGGAGGTTCACCCCAAATTCTGGTGCTTCTCTCCTGTTTTCTCCAGTTGCATGTGACATTGATCATGACAAGTCTCAGGCATACAATTCTAAATTGTTCTCCCCCTGAGATCAGAGGAAAAGATGATTAAGCCAAGTAACTTCTTTATAATTTTACTTGGTTTCTCTACAATATTTTAAGAAATCATATAGACACTAAAAAGTCAATCATCTAAAATTTATGAATAGGGTATCAGTTTAATGTAAATTTATTACATATAAAGTTGGAACCAAACCAGAGAGAGAACCAAATTGAAATTTCCATAATTTCAATGAATCAGGAAAATGTTCCATTTTTTTTTTCACACTGCTAGATTAATATTGAATTGGGGTCAACCAATGTCATGGTGTCATCAGTCAGTAAACCCTGGGGTAATGGTAAAGGGATTAGTGTAAGTGGTTGCAAGTTGAGTGCCCTCTGGTGAATATTGGGGATGCTGTAGTGGAAAAGAAGATACAACATTCATTGAATACTCCTCCAAAAAAATCATTTGTCTTCAAGGGGCTAAGAGAAAGTAATTTCACTTGGTGGTTAACTTATATAAAGTACAAGCAAGCTAGTTAATGAAGTAACTTTTAATAGTCTGCTTTTCTAGAGGTTGCAAAAAGTAGGGGAATCAGGATGGTTTGGCTGCTTCTATAATACCAGAAAGTAGACATTTAGTCCATATTACAAATAGATCATTTGATATCAGATTTTTCTAAGGCATAATTACATTCTTCCCATGTCACCAAATCCTTCAGGCAAGGAAGAGAAAGGGGCACTTTGAGAAAAGCTATACCAGCTTGATAGGCATGAATAAAAGAACCTGATTCCTTGAATTTCAGAATATTTTTGTACTTATCTTTTTTTCCTGCACAGTCATGTTTCACTAGTTCTTCTTTTCTATTATATAACCTAGTAACCATGGTCTGTCTCTGACTTTAACATTTAGGCAAAATACCTTGGTGAGCCTGCCATCTCATGCCTAGAAAAGGAATCATGATGACATTTAGTCTTTCCAAAATAAAGGTAGCCTTTGTTAGTTAAGATTGGAATTTCCAGAGCTTTTGCAGGAGATGTGAATGTGCACTGTGCACTCTAATGAAGAATGATTCTGTCCTCAGTAGATGTACCTGGCAAGGTCAAAGCTGGCTGTTTGATTTCTTTTATGTCATCACGCCTGGCAAAGGTAAATTTTGCAATCATTTAGGATGAAAAATAAGGAAAGAAGAAAAAAGAAAAGAAAAATCAAAACATCCACTTTATCACATCTAACAGCAACATTAGCTTCCATAAACAGAACAAGTTCATTATCACTTTAATAGATTCACTAAGTTCTCAGTTGAAAATGTTCAAGCAAAATGTGCATCAGATAAATATTAGACCCAAGTAATTAAAGAGATAAACAGAAAAAGACAATACTGTGCCTCCACTAAATGATCTTTTAAAAAAAATCCAAGATGATCATTTCCTAGATGAAAGGAGGAGTAAGCTGTTAAAATGACAATGACTGATTTTTGAATTCTGAGAATTAGCTGCCTGGAGGCTTTCTGAAGGTTGAGGAGGTGAGGAAGTAGATATTTCTAAAAGATTTTTTTTTTATTTTAGCAGGCTAAGATTTGAAAGTTTCAAAAGCACCATGCAGAGGGGAATGAATGCACTGTGGAAGAAACAAGCTCAGTGTCTATGGGGGAGAAAGAAACTGTGTCATCTGTACCTTTGCAACAGCCTTCCTGCTGTGGGGGGAGCTTTGCCAATGAAGTTCTATTTTCCCACCCTCTTGACTTCACGTGGGTTTGGGACACATAATATAATTTCCTAGTGTAGTCCATGAAATTGATTCTTTTTGTGACAAGATTACAAGCAAGGACATGTGAGCTTATGTGTGTTTTCACTGAATGAGAGCCTCCCTCTCTGTCACTATGATACTATCTGCCACTTTGTTTCCTCCACAGCACTTGACATTGATGACCACATTTTTCAAATCATATGTACATCCTGTGCAACAAAGTTTGATCTCAGATCAAGCACAAGACTCTACCCACACAAAACTTTCTACTGGAAGAAAAGCAATTTTTCTGAACTTGGAAATTTCGGTTCAGATATTGCTTTTGCTTAGCTTTTTAAAAAGCAAGAAATAACTTGAGGCCTTTTCTTCCAAGCACTTCTATCAAAATGTTCAAATTTTAAAAGCCCTCATATAAAGTAAAAACATTGGAAAAGACTATCAGGAGATTTGATGTCTGCATTTGACTCTTCTAGTAACAAGCTATGTTTCACTGGTCAAATTATTTACCTCAGTTTCCTCATTTATAACACGAGACATTTTAACTTCCAAGGTCTCTTTCTACTCTAATATTTTTTTTAAATTTATGTTCCTTCCACTAATATCACACCTGAAGCATTGTGGACCAAAGAATATCTATTTTTTCAATGAAACCATGTACACCCCTTCAATTAAGATGTTGCTACAGCAAAGCTTCTGCCTTTCATTCCAAAATTTAACACTTCCCCTCTGCTTTGTACCTAATCAATTCTGTTGACATTCATGTCTATTTTTGTGCCTAGCGGAATTATCTGGGGGCAGAGGGAGGCAGGGAATTATTTTATGTTTAAATGTCTTTGGATATGAAAATTTCAGTTGTCTGGAACATTGAAAATACATTTGACATTTTCACATTAAAATGTATGGTACTCCTCAAATAAGCCACAAGCTGTGAACTAATATGAGTTTATTCACAAACAAGACAAAAACTAAGTGAAATATATAGAATTAGACAACTTGGTACATTAGAGAAATTTTGCATTTGAGATCAAAGTGTACTACAAGGTGAACAGGAATTTAAAAAACATCCTATTCACTGTTTTTAAATGAATGAGTTGGAAACAGTGGTAGAAATGATTTGATCAGATTTTAAAGAGAGTTTATTTATGCTATGTTGTTCTTAAAATCTGTACAATGTATGCATTATATCTAAAGCTGAGGGGCCTGAAATTTCTCATAAGATATTTGCTTTAAGACTATGATGTCAATTGAGCTAAAACCAAATCACAATATTTCATGCTCTATTTGATCAGCTAGTACAACCCTGTATACAAAAATAAGCCTCCACTATAACATGCCTTATAAGTATCATCCAATCCTGCTTGAAGATCTCTAGTTAGAAGAAACTCACCAGTTCCCAAAGTGTCTCCTTCTATTTATTTTAAACAACTCTAATTGTTAAGAAATTTGTTCTGGCATCAAGTTCAAATTTGCCTCTTCTACTTATTAAACTGGAATAAATATAAATCATTTAAAACTTAAAGTTTTAAGAAATTATTTCTTCAAAAGAACTATGTGAAATACATATTGCAAATAAATCTCCATTTTACAGATGAGGAAAAATATGGTCACACAGATAATAAGTAGCAAAGCCATAATCAAATCCAGGTATTCTGACTCCAAGTCCAGCCATCTTTTAGCTACGCCCTGCTGCCAACAGACATTAATTAGTTTTTGGCATATGTCAAAGGGAAAAAGAAACCAATTTTTTCTATTACACTAAGTGACAGATTGGGTTATCGTTTTTGTCGTAGTGGGAAGCGCCATTAAGGAATCTGATACATAAAAAGCATGTTTGTGAGGGTTGTCAAGGTCTATTCATGTAGAGTTAAAATAGTTCCCAGAGTTACAGATCTAAAACTGGAAAGGAATTCAGAGCCTATCTAATCCACACCCTCATTTTACAGGTAAAGCAACTGACCTAAAAGAGATTAAACTACTTGGCCAAGGACACACATGTTGTGAATGGCAAAACTGAGATTTTAATCCAGACTTTTCGACTCCAAACACAGTATTCCTTCCACCATACATTGTGACTTCTTAAAAGGCATATGAAGAAGTCTTCCATATATCAAGTAAGTAACCTAAAACACACACACACACACACACACACACACACAATTACAATTCTTTCCTCAACCTGTAACTCAGTGCACTGGATGTTTGTCTACTAGACAGTAACCAACCATAAATCTTTGGAAAGGTTATAATCATTAGTAACACAGCAACAGTACCCTTAAAACATCTTCATATTAAGTACTGATTTGCTGATTAATTTCTAGGGTATGTGCTCAGGAGAAGCTTGAATTAACTTAATAAGACTGAAAAAGGTCTTTGTTCAGACAGTGAATATATCTCCTTGTACAAGGACCTCATTGACATCACAATTTAAATCTGGCACTGATAATATCTCCTTGAGAAATAGTCTACTGATATGGCATTAAAGATGATTGGTTCATTTACAAAATCTTTTAGAGAACTTAGACTCCACCCTACTACTAGAACTTCTACAAAAGGAGCTGACCAACACGAAAAGACTAGTTACATGGTGGCTCAGATTTGACTCCCTGTAGGGAAAATTTCTAAATCTGGGAGAATATTCCAGTTAATTAGCATGGCTTGGAGGGTCATGTGGCCTTGTGGCTACATGAAAAAGAGGCCATTGTTGGAATAGAGAGGATTTCCTAAACAAGAGGAGGAATCATGGAACTAGCTTCCTGAACATAGAAGAGAAAATATTGGACAAAGATAGATCACTGTACTAAACCTTGTGGAAAAAAGAGGAATTTTAAGGACAAAAAGAAGTAGTCTAGTACCTAGACCAAGAGAGGAAATCCACAGCCTTTATTCAAAACAGGAACAAAAATAGGAGCAGGACCTGCCACTGATGAATAGCAAGGGTCTAGTCTCTTTGTTTCTGTGTTTTGGGGATATAGTTATCTAGAATGCTTGGATAGAATCTGAGACTCGTCTCCCTATTTCTTTAGAGACACAGATACAAACTAAACTCATATATTCTCAAAGGAAACTCTGGGTAAGGACAGCATCCAAAAAGAATGATCTGTGATTTATTGAACATTTCCTTATATACCCAGAGCTTTAAAGTTCTTATTATATTATATTATATTACACTATATTACATTATATTATATTATATTATATGTTACATTAAATGTAGGTAATGATCTCATTCACTGTTTTGCTTCAATTGAAACAAAAGATTTTATGCCCTTATTTCTCATTTTTTCTGAGTGCTTTAGCATATTGTCATTTTTCTACTATTTTTATTTCTCTTCTTTCTTATGTGTGGAACTATAATGCTGTCTTCTACATTGCCTACAAGCTATTTTAGAACATTTTTTAAGATAAAAATTCTATATCATTTATTCTATGGATTCTCAACTGAAAAAAAATGAGTGTGGTAATGAATGGAAAATCTTGTTCTTTATACTAAAGGGGACAGTGAGGTCCTATTATTATTTTGTGAATCTCACATTTTACAGTGAAAAGTATATTGTTCCACAAAGTCCCCAGGACCTAGGACAGTTCCCAGGAAAAATAAAAATTAATCTTTAATTCTGCTGTAGCTTTCTTGACCCCAAGTTTAAAAAGAGTCATTATATAGTCAGGGAAAAAGGAAAATTCACCAACACAATACTTCAGGGTGCCCTCAAACCCTTAAGATTAAAACTAGAAAGCTGGACAAAATATAAAAGCTTTGTTTTAGAGAAGAGCTGCCTGAGAGAATACTTTCAGTTCATTGAAAGAAAAAAAAAGAGGGGCACAGAAAAATGACAAGAGGCATTGGGCTACTTTTTGAAGTGGTTGAGTTGTTTTTCCTAATTATTAACCCCACATGTTATTCAGCTTTTCACAGTGAGAGATAAAATAAACAATTGTTCCAGGGGGTTATAAAGAAATGATACACCACAGGAAGTCATGGCATAAATGACAAAGTAGAAACCAGGCTGCCCTGTGGTAAATTTTGCCAGGTAGTCCAAGAATAGCTGCAGGGTTTAAGCATAGGGGGATGTGGAGAGAGCTCAGTTAACATCACTTTTTTTTCTTTTTCTTTGCTCCTCTAGTGCCAACCCTTCAGGGAGGGAGAGTATCTAAGGAGTAAAGAGTGTCATGGTATAAAGTTTTTCTTCATTGTTTGGGAATATAATTTAACTACCCCTCTCAAACCCTCAAAGATAGACATGAAAGAGGTTATGGGTGTGGGAAAAATATCTCATTTTCTTCAGTTACAAACAGGAAAACATCTCCACTCTTAAGAAGATTTTACCATCTTTAGTTCTGCAGTTTTTCTGATTGATTTACATTGCTCCATTTATCTTAATTGCACAATAAAATTCTTCAACCCCAGGTTTCTATCAGATGAATTAAGGTTGTTGTTGCTTTAATGTTTTGCATATTCCTTGGCCAGGGAGTAAAAATGCTCAGTTTGGCTTCTTTGGGATTCTAACTTAGGCTAGTGTCAGTCAAAGAAGTGAAGAAGGGCTAGGAGATTCAGGCAATTCCAGGCCTCCCAGGAGCTGTTTCTTCACAAGGATGTCAAACAACTACTTCCCATTTTTGCTGATGATTTGTTGGATGGCCTTGGCTTTGTTTTTTTTTTTTTTTGGCTTTAGTATTCTATGTCTGTTTGAATATATCAGTATCTTTGATAAGAATTGAGGTCCTTAGGGTCAATTCATTGACTGTCTCAGGTACAGGAAAAGGTTCTGAAGCATTCCATGGACCTACTTACCTGAGCATCTAGTTTATTACCACAAGAGCAATTAGAGTAAAATTCCAACTTCACAATACTACTCAGTTTGTATAAGTTTTATTATTTTATTGTATAAGATTTATAGTTGAAATAACTTTGAAGATCTAAAATCCATGTGCGATTTCATTGATTTGAAGACTTCTTGAAGACTCAGAAAAGGCAGAAGCACACACTCACATACATACACACACATTCTCACACCCCCTACGCTGTATGACTTTAAGCTTTTGTCACTATACATGATGGTGATTTTGATCCTATTCACTGAATTAATTTTCTAAATCAATTGAATCTTTCAAAAATCATGTTTCATCTCTACTGTCCTGATAGCCATCTAAAAATTTTTAACACAAAATTGAAAACATACCCGATAAATTTAGATTACTGTTTTTGTTGTATGAATACAAATGTAGTATTTCTTTTTTTATCTGTTGGACTTTTATTTTAAATATTTATACGCCCAGAACTTATTACAATGCTTTACACATAGGAAGCATTTAATAAATGTTCCTCTTTGCACTCATTTATCATGAAAGGAAGCTTGGTACAGTAGGGAAAACATTGCCTAATTTCAGTTGTACCAATAACTAGCTGGGTAACTCAGAGCAAAAGTATTTAATCTCTCTGAGTCTTAGTAATTACACTTGTGAAATGTGAGCATTGGCTAACTAATTACCTATGTCTTTTTTTCAGTTTCAGAAATGTATAATTTTTTTTTTTACACAAGAATCTTCTTCTCATGTTCTCCTCAAAGTCTATGCCATAAGAGAAAAAAAATATTAACCCTAATTCCCAAGATAGATCTGACTTACATCTAATCTAATGCTGCTCTATTAGCCTTAGATTATAGTAAAGTTTCAGTGTCTAAATGAATCTATAATGTTAATCACTCTACATTCTATAGTACTTCAGGATTGACAAAGCAAATGAAGATGTAGCTTTACCTTTTCATCCTCACAATAACCAAGTGAAATAACATCCCCATTCCACAGATGAGGAAATAGGATTAAAGATGCTAAATGCAATGCTAAGTGACAGAGTCAGGAATTAAACCTAGGGTGGTTTTTTTTGTTTTTTACTACTAATTCAGGGTTTCTACTCTACCACGCTAACTTGCCTTGTTACTTGTACTATCTACCTATTTAAGCATTCATTCTTCTTGGATATAGGCTTACATTGACTTAGGTCATTGTCTGTAAACATAACACTTAAGAGCTTTTATTGGATGTGAGAATATTCTTATTTTGAAGGAAAAGAAGTGACCTCACAAGGCAATAATGAGAACTGAGAAAAATTATTAATATCAGGAGAAAGGGTGCTGACTTCCAGTCCTAAAGCATTAAACACACACTAGGAACACAAGGCAGCTCTCCCTAAACACACCCACACTGTTTAACTTCAGTGGTCTGGGTGGAGATGGATTCTTTTGTGTGTGGCTGAGTCTCATGATCAAATCCTCAGCAGGAGAAGATGAAGACTTTTGACCCACTTTCTCATTAAATGTTGACCTGTTCATTGATGGTTCACCAATCAAAGTTGATATCCACCTGTCAGAAGCACCCACTTTTCTGAAGATATTTAAGCATTTGATGATCTCCATGGTCTTTGTTTTTGGTTACCAAGACTACTATAAGTCCCCAAAATTTACTAGATATTATTCAAACTTTGAGTATTCTGAACTACCTCTATTATCCTAAGAATTGATGAGTCCACGAAGACATTATTCATATCCACTAATAATTGATACATATTTTTCATATCTCCCCCTTTCAACATTTATATTCCCAGACTAAAGAGTCCTAATGTTTTTAGTCTGACCATCATATTAAAACCTCTCTATCTCTGTGATTACATTAGTTGCTTTTATCTGGACCATGTCCAACTTCATTACATCTTTCTTTGAGCTGGAGTGATCAGAATAGCACATTGCATTTTGAGTATGGGAATGCAAACTCAAATCATAGGGGCACATTGAATTAATGTCTTCTGGGGAATAATGTCCTGTGATTCTTAGGACCCTCTTTGATGTCATTCATCTATCTAGCCACTTAACAAATATTTATTGATCTCCTACCATATATGCCTCTGTACTTGGGACTTAAGTTGATACAAAATAAAACATACTGCTAGAGCCCTCAAAGAGCTTAACTGAGAAAAAATATACCAAGGTAACATAAGGCAGCATGCATTATCATGAGGGGTACCTGTAAAATACTGTATCCTCACATGAGGATAAGACCAGTTTTATCTCTGGTGATCAAGAAAGGCTTCTTAGAAAGGCATCCTTGTGCTTTCTTAGGATAGCAAGGATTTCACCAGGGAAGGGGGACAAGCATTCATTAAGAGCCTAGGGTATAATCAACACAGTGCTAAGCACGTTACAAATATCTCATTTGATCCTTACAGCAACCCTGTGAAGTAGGTCTTATTATTAGTATTTTCTATAATATTGTATAAACAAAGTGACTTGCTTGGGGTCACACAGTATTTGAGGATGCATTTAAATTCAGGTCTTCTTAATTCAGTCTACCATTCTATTCCACTGCACTGTCTCTATGAAAATGGGGGAATATGGGTGAAGATTTTGCCATTCAAGACAGAGGGAACAGCAGAAGTAAGCAACAGCACAAAGCATAATTGGATAATTGAAAGTCATTCTACCTAGTTGGAAAATGGGGCTCATGTTAAAGAGAGTAGGTAATGGGAAATAAGGCTTAGAAATATAAAGGATCTTTGTGAAGGACCTTCAGGACCTAGGCAAGAATTGAGATTGTTCAGTAGGCTGTAGGGTGGCAGTGATAACTATTTGAAAAGAAAGTGATGATTAAATGGAGATGGGGCAGTGTAGTATAAAGAATAGTGTCCACTAGGGAAAATATTATCTCTAGTGTGCTGTGTGGAGCTGGTCATTCCTGCCCTTCCTTCTTCTCATCCACACTCAACACTGTTCCCATGGAGAATAAACCTACCAGGAGACTTCACTTCATGGCATTCATACATTGGCAAGACATTAGGGTACTTGAAAGTGACCGTTAACTAGATTAAACAACTCAATGTTATTCAGGACCTGGACATGGGAGAGCACAGACAGTATTTTTTAAGTATTAGGGCCATTTTTATTTTCTTAATTTTATTTTTAATTTATGGAATAAAGCATAAAGCATTTTCATAACATAATACAATAAAAAGATAATTACCTGTGAAACTGTAAATCTACTATACACAACTTGCTCTTCCTTAAATACTATCCCTGTATTTAAGAGCAGAATAGGCCAGTTTGGCTGGAGCAAAGAGTGAGTCTAATGACCTCTATTTCTGCAATCCAAACATAATGCCCCACTGCATCTCTCATAACTGTCTTTCCCCTTGAACCTGGAATAGCATTTTGTTTTGCAAATCCAATGCTCTTACTGCACAATATGTATTACAGTGATGGCTATTTGTATCTTAATGCCCTACCAAACCATAGGTTCCATGTGGGCAGGGACCATGAGTCACATAAATCCCAACTTACTCTGTACACCTTAGGTATATAATGACAATTTTGTTATACAGCACATGAATGCAAAGTGATTAGTAGTTACATAATGTTCCAACATGCATACTTCATTTGAATCTTATAGAAAATTTATTAGTTTGATCAAGTATTATTTTCATCTCTACTTCACAGACAAGGAAGTTGAAGGTCAGAGAATTTGAGTGATTTTCCCAAGGTCATATACCCAGATTATTTAATTTCTTCTACACTGCTCTTTCTGCTAGGCTTTACTGCTTTTTCATCTAAACCATCTTACAGTAAAAGGCACAGAATTCATATGGACAGGTTAAAATGAAGGTTTACAGTCACCCCACTTGCAACAATTACTCAGTACCAAGTGGTTAAAACTAAAACTTGATCTTTTTGGAATCCTTTTCCAGTGAAAGAAGTATTCATTTTAACCAAATAACAAATGCTACAGAATTAGAGAATTAAAACAAATACATGAAATTTCCTCTTTTGTATAGGTCCTAGTTCAGCATCACCATTTCAATGTCCAAAATTCAATAATAATTTGAATTAAATAACAGCAAAGAGAAACATAACCATGTGTCAGTGTATTCTTCCTGCTGATATAGAAAGCAATTAGCTAAAATAAAATCCAAAGACTTGTGATATTCCTATTAAGAAAGAGAATCATAAAAGGGAAACAAAATGCAGTAAAATCACAGGATTGGAATAATAGGGCCAAAAGGAAACTTAGAGTGCATTTCATATAAGACCTTTGTTTTACAGATAAGGAAAATAAGACAGAGGAATCAAGTAATTTACCAAGGTCACAGAGTTTGTTAGCAGCAAATCTGTTTATGTGTGTGTATTATGTGTGCACACATACACTATATATATATGTGTGTGTGTACATTATGCACACATACATATGTACATGTATGTATATATGCATATATGTATATGTGTGTATATATATATATATATATATGTATTTTTTTAAACCTTGAAGTTAAATTTCAACAATGCTTGCTATTAACTGATCATAGGATTTTATGAAACAGTTTCTCTTCTTAGGGACATATTTTCAAACCTTCCAGGCAAATATGAGTGGTTTCCATTTCAAAAAGAAAATGTAAAACTTAAAGGGATCAAAGGCTATATAGAATCTGAAACAGTAGGATTATGTAGGGAATAGATAAAACAAATAGGGAGAATGTAGTTATCCATTGGTTTTAGCGGCTAGTGTTTTCTGCTGCTTCTATTTTTGCATAAGATGAGAGCAGCAGGATCCTTTGCAAAATGAAACAGAAAATGAACTACATTTTTTGCAGAATGAAAATGAAACATCTGATTAGCCAGCAAGTCTGTCTTAATGGTTGAAGAAAAAAGTTCCATCTATAATTATATATATATGTGTGTGTATATGTATGTGTGTGTATGTGTGTGTGTGTGTATACACACACACACACATACACACACACACACACACACACATGCATTTGGCCTATACAAGATTGCTTTTCTCCCCATGCCCTATCCCTGGTCCAGTCCACAGCAGCCCATGAGCCAAAGATGAAAGAAAGGGTGTATAAAAAAAGAAAAAGAATTCTGAGGCACAAGGAAGAAAAAATGCAAAGGAGCATTTAGAATTCAGGTAGATGTAGACAAGAATAAGCAACAAAGTTGGACATAGAAAAAACAAAAAAGAATACAAGAAAAGAACGGATAGACAGCAAAGCAAAAATGAGAGTAAAGCAGGAATGGACTTTATAAAATGTCATATTTATTACCAATGTGTTTTTTCCTGATTTGGTGTAAGCTCACTTTCCTCTTATTTTCTTTTAGCTATATTAGTAGAGAAAGCCTTTCATCCAACTGAAGCGTCATTTGCTTTTCATGTTTCCCTCTTCCAGTCTGATAACTCAGATCCTTTATGTTTACTCATGGCTTAGATTCTAGAACTTTAACAATTTTAAAGTTAATTTTCTGAACTTCAGTTCTAAACTTCACTTTTGAATTTTGAAGCTCACAATTAGCCAGAAGTTCAACCACAATGTTGACAATTTTTCTGAATACATTCTAAATTGTTATTTATGAATTTGTTATTTTGCAGTGGCCACATGGTTGGTTTAACAATCTTAACCTCAAGATCCTTTTCTGCAATTCTGCTCTCTCTGTTTTTTTCTCTTTGCTCCTCATTATTTGTCCAATTAACTGTGCATGCTTTGCATTCCAAGCCTATCTTTCACACACTGCCTCCCCCTCTGGCCCTCAGAAAGCCGTCTCAAAGCTATCTTGATATCAGCTGAAGATTTAATGAGCATGTTTTCCATGCACACAATCAAATCACTGATTAAAAAATTTAAACAACACTGGCCCAGGGATTATCATGCAGAGCGTCACTATTTTTGTCCCCTCCCCCAGGTTAACATTAATACATTTGCTAAACTTTCTGATTTTCAGAAACTTACCAGCATTTGCTATATGAACAGACACTTGTCATATTCTCTGTAACCACTTTTTAAGCACAGATCCTCAACCATGAATATTTTTCCTATTATGCAGTAGACTTTGGAATTAATATTCTTGCATTCCTTAAGAGTCTACTTTATCTCATTTATTATTCTTAACTACAAGATAAATTTGAATATCAAACATTGAGGAAAAGGTAGTGGTAGAAGAGTTTTCTATGCTAAACAGGCAAAAATATGTAAATAGATGTAGAAACTCAAAGAAAAATGCAATGGACAATGTGAGGAGATAAAATGAAAATCAAGGTGAGAGAAAAATCAAGAGCTTGAAAAGAATGAACCATTCATTTGCTAATCATCACTCTTCTCAATGAGATCTCCATGCTTGTGGTCCACTCACCGCACTCACTTGGCACTTTGCACAGATAAACAGTCTTTTCTTTGTCTTTTATTATGTATGTGTTATGTTTGTTCAACCAGATTTCAATTCACTCAAGGACAGGAATCCACATCAGTTTGAACCTCCAACATCTCCCTCAGAGTCCTGTGTCCAGTAAGAATTTAGTATTCTCTATCATAATAATGAAACAGAATGAGGAAAAGTATGGGGAATATGAGTGTCATGTGATATGGGAATAGCTTTTGAGGATATTATTCAGATAGAAAGTGGGTTCAGATGCATCACATAGATGTCCATACATATGTCCATGCCAACAACGTGGTCAGGGCTATTGACAATGATGAGAAAAATAAGCTGTCAGAATTATAGTCAAAAATATTTCCCATGCACTACAAGCTGAGAAGTTTACATATGTATATAAGTTTGTGCACTGAGAGTAATATATATCAGGGATTGAAAGAGGAGGAAAGGGGAGTTATTAGAGATAATGTGTGGCATTGCTAAAGTTTTAGTTGCTTATAGAGAATAACTAGGAATCCAGAGAGACTCTGGAGATAAAAGAAGAGTGTGGCTACATTACAACTTTCCACAAAATGTCCATGCTGTGTGTATACTCCTCTTACAAAGCAGCTCTGCAGAGCCATAATTCTGTAAATGTTTTTTCCTTCCTTTGGTGGTCTTGTATGTTGTAGCTGCTCTTAGTAATTTCCCCTGGTTGAGGAATGAGCTACCCACAATTAAATGAATCCAAGATGAGAAAGTCTCTGTGAGACAGGCAAGGTTGGATCTCTAATAGCTTCCTGAAATGGGACCTTATTCACCTTAAGTCATTTTTCAAAGTCTCCAGCATAATAGCACTCTTGGTCCGTCTTTGTTAACCTCACTAGAGGATCTGAAAAGATTTTGCACAGGGTTGTGGAATATCTGTATAAATCATAGGAGATAACTACAAGGCTCTACAGAAAGACTGCTTCAAATATGGTATCCTGGTTCCATATTACAAGTAGCTATAGATTTTTCCACCCACTTTAACCCTACTATGCATTATTATACATCTTCAAGTAGCAACAAGAGGAAAGAGTATGTTTCTTATGCAAAGTGAACTTGTATTTAGAACATTCCCAAAGCTTTCCCCAAAGATTAGGGTTTTGAGCTAAGAAAATTAGGAGATGTTCTCAATGGGATATTTCTTCTGGTGCAGGAAGCAAGGCTCCTATTGAGATAACTACTTTAATGGTATCATCTTAACAGTGTTCAGGTACTCCCAAAGCAGGGATTCCTTTTTGTCATGGACCTGTTTGATAGGCTGGTGAAGTCTACGGTTCCCTTCTCTGATTCACGTTTTAAATGCATAAAATAAAACACACTTGGTTATACTGGAAGTCAATTTTCAAAACATTAAGTAATAAAAACATTAAGAAAGTTCACAAAACCCAAGTTAAGAACACTTGACCTTAAGAAAAATTACTTATAAATCATAAAGTTATCAATGTAACCAAATAGCTAGTTGCCTGTATGAATGTATTTTGGGAGTTGAATTATTCTGCGTTAGAAAGTGGTTAGGTGGAACTATTTAGGAATATTTTGTAAGAGGAGTTAAAAATGACATTTTAATGTTTGATACCTTTGGGGAGCGGGCTCCAAGTTTTAGATAAATATATGAAGATAAGTTTTTCTTGAGAAATCCTAGGCTGTATAAGTAGGATGTATGGTTCCTTAAGATCTACCCTTTAATCAATTACTGATAAAATGAAACAAGGTGGATTCAGGTTAAGGAAAGAGTAAAGAAATTAGACAGAAAAAAAAAACACCTGAATCCGTGCAACTAGAGGCAAATTGGAGTCAATAGGATTAAAGATTTCAGGAGTACTTGGAGCAACTGAGTTTTGTTCCCTCATAGTATTCCTTACCACTTAACCCAACAGGGTAGATAAGAATCTCCCAGCTATTGTTTCCCTTTTGGGATGCCTTTGGAAACAAAGGTGACCTGAATAAGGCGTTTCTGGACTAAAGATAAAGGCAAATTCCAAGAGTGGAGAAGGAAGAGGCAAGTTTTCCAACTTACTTGAGCAAATTGAGATGGCTGAAAGGTAAG
>JAQQSK010004952.1:0-17934 GCA_028658325.1 Potorous gilbertii
AGTTACTTAAATCGAGGTGCTAGAATTGTTTACAAATCATTTAGAATTTGCATCCTTCTCCAGTCAGGTGCTTTCCATATTGATTTATGTTATCTTGTAGATGTCAAAATCATACTACACTATTTACAGTGTAAAGGACCTCCTGCTATAGTATAAAGAACATTTGGTATTAGAGGATTCAAAGGATGTGATTTTCAATCCTGTCTCTGATATATATTGCTTAAATAACCTTAGGCAAGTCATTTAACCTGTTTCCTTATTGTAAATTTATTTATTGAACTAATTCTGCTGTTGGTTGTAAATAATCCAATTTTGCCAGCCCAAAGTAAGGGACTAAGACCCCTAATGGTTTTAAATTCTATCATTCAAAATCTTTTCACTATAGATGATGTGGACTTCAACATAAATGCCTTTTCTTGGCTTTTCATCTTCATACTTTTTTTTAAATTAAATATTGCTACCTAATCACTAACAAGAAATCATTAAACATATATACATATACATATATACATATATACATAAACATATATATATATATATATATATATATATATATATATATATATATATATATATATATATATATATATATATATATATATATAGCATTTTGGTAGTCTCTAGGAAAGTTTTATTTGGATAAAAGATACCATAGTCCCTAATGTTCTGGAAATTACAGTCTAACAAGGAGATAAATATGTACAGGTATAATTTTAAAGCTGTTTAATTAAACAAACATTCCTTAAGCATTTACTATCAGCAAGGCATTTTGCTAAGTTCTGGAAGTCTAAATGCAAAAACCAAATCCTCAAGTAATGTTTATTATACTGCAGAATGGAGCGGGGAGGGGGTTCCGGAGTGGGGGGTGGAGAGAAGATGACAGGTAAACATAAGTAAATGCAAGGTACTTTGAGAAGGGAGCTGACATCAACAACTGGGTGTAGAAGGCTTCATAGAGGAGGAGTTATAGGAAGAAAGCCAAAGGGACATAAGGATTCTGAGGGACCTAGCTAAAGATGCAGTGTTTTGAGGAATGACAAACTTGTGAATGCATGAAAAAAAAAGTTGAATTCTGGAAAGAGAGAAAAGGGGAGGAAGAAGAGAGAAAGAAATAGGGAGGTAGAGAGAAAGGAAGGAAGATAGAAAGAAGGAAAGAAAAAAGGACAAATGAATGAGAGGTAAAGAGAGAAAGAAAGAAAGAAATGAAGGAAGGAAGGAAGGAAGAAAACAGAGTAGTCACTGCCATTTAACATTTTTTGTCTTCTTGAAGCTTAGTACAATCCCTGGCACATAGAGGATACTTAAATATTTACTGACTGATTGGCAAGAACTAAGATGTGCCTAAAATTTCACAGATTAAATAGGAAGGATTCAAGGATTTGCAAATTGGCTAGGGAAGTCAGATAAAGAAAGACAATGTATTCTAAAAAAGTGAAGTGAAACACAGGAATTGTCTAAAGCAACTTAAGTGACTTCATCAGGATCTCAATAACCATGAATAGCATGGTCCTACAAGACACAATGAGCTGAAATTTATGATTCTTTGAGGCTAAGGACAATAAAAATGACCATTTTTTTTAAAATTATGAAGATATCAA
Organism: Potorous gilbertii; assembly: GCA_028658325.1. Taxonomy (NCBI): domain Eukaryota; kingdom Metazoa; phylum Chordata; class Mammalia; order Diprotodontia; family Potoroidae; genus Potorous; species Potorous gilbertii. Next base: position 1,599 of record JAQQSK010004952.1, read on the forward strand.
AAGGAAGATCGAATGAGTATTAAGACTATTGCTACCAAGCTAGCGAACATTTGAGCATTTGTCCAGGAACTGACCAGCCTAGCTAAGTGCAAAGGGAATCAATACAGAATGTTGATCATGAGGAGATTAAGTGTTTCTGCCAAAGCTACTCACATACATATGGTGTTCAAAGGCCCAGAGAGCTTGTAAACTTCTTTGGTGGCAGGAGGGCCTATACTAGTGAAATAATTTTGAAGTATTGAGTTGGGCATGAAAGACTCAATTTCTCATAATATAACTAAAGAAAAATGTACCACATGACCCACTATTTAAGACCAGAAGTTAAAAACATTAAATTTTTAGTTTACATGAGATTAATTTGATATTTGATTTAAATACTATATATGATTTTCCATTTTTAAAAATTAAGTCTGTAGGGCATCATTATCAACCACTTGATTTTAATATCTAGGAATATGATATACGATATAAGAATCACAGATTTTCTTTGCTTGTAGTCAGATTTGTTAAATGAGACCTATAATCACATTATGCCTAAATAGGTCACAAGTTTATTTTTTGAAGGGATATATGCTTTAATGTGGTTAGCAATAGGACTGATATAACTGTGTCACTGGTCTCAAGAACTTGAATGTTTCAAAACTCTATTATTATGGCTGGAGAGGAGAGAAAGAAAGAAACAAAATTCAAAAGGCTTGATTATGGTTGGTACCATTGCTTTTTCTTGGCCAAATCAATCACCAGGCATTTATTAATCTTACTTGATCAATCAATAAGAATTTATTAACCTTATCTGATCAATCAATAGGCATTTATTAAGCATGTACTTATGTCCCTGGTACTGTGTTGCCACACACACATACAGGCACATACGTACACATACACACACACATACATACACACTTTAAAAAGCAAAATAGCCCCTGCTGTAAAGAAACTTACGTTCACATGAACATATGTGTAAAGTAGATACAGGGTATATACAAAATAAATGAAAAATTATTTGCACTTTTGACTGGAGTAGAAGAATCAGAAAAGGACTTATGCAGAAAGTGATGCTTGAGCTGAGCTTTTAACAAAACTAAGGGTTCTAAGAAGCAAAGCAAGGAGGAAGGGTCTTCCAGAGAGACAACCCTTACAAAGTTATGGAGAAAAGATAAAGATGTTGTACATAAGGAATACCAAGTAGACCAATTACACCAGACTTTTGAGGCCAGGAGAGAGAGCTATGTGTAATCAGCCTGGCATAGTTGTCAGGAGCTATTGTGAAACATTTTCAAGTAAAATCAAGTCATTTAACATTTATGGAGCATGTACTATGTACCAGGCACTGTGCTAATTTTGAGAATACAAACATAGCAGATGGCTCCTCCCTGCCCTCAAGGAGCTTATATTCTAATGGGTGAAGACAAAACATAAAAAGAATTGAAAATCTGGTGAAGGAGGATACAGGATGGGCTGTGGATTGAAAAAGTCATGAGAGTCAGAAGTTCAACCTGGAAAGAAATTAAGATATAACTGTTTTGGCCATTCTTCTTAAAATGGAGGTTCTTTCAGGAACAAGCCAATCAGGAGAATAGGGAGTAGAACAAAGGCATTTTCATTGTGACAAGTCCATAAGCTAGAATGAACTTCCACAGCGAAGAGATTTCTGTAGTTTGCTTGGTACAGAAAGTCGAAAGACTCTAGAGAGGAATGAAGACATGATTTGCTCTTTAAATGACAAAGTTATTTAGTGATAGAGAGTAATACTAATAATCTTAGAGCAAGGGAGTAAATAGACCTGTGTTCAGTGAAAGATGGATTGCAAATAGAAAGATGGGAAGAGACTTGTAATAATGAGACCATTTAGGATGTTCTTATAATACTCCAAATGAAGGGTAATGAGTAACTGAACCAGAGGGTTAGCTGTTTGGTGGGAAGGGGACAGATATCAGAGAATTTAGAATTAATAACTAGCAAGAGTTAACATCTAATTAGATATTAGAGTGGGAGGGGGTAAGGGAGCCTGAAGAGTTGAGTAAGATTCCAAGGATGGAATTGCCCTCAACAAAAAGATTAGGAAGAGGGGTTAGATTTTGGGGGAAGATATTTATTTTATTTTAGACATACTGAGTACCTATGGGACATCCTCTGCAGCTAAATAATTCAGTGAATAAAGCACCACACCTGGAGTCAGGGTATGAGTTCAAATCTGGCCTCAGACAAGTCACTTAACCCTGTTTGCCTAAGTTCCTCATGTATAAAATGAGCTGGGGAAGGAAATGGCAAAGCACTTCAGTACCTTTTCCAAGAAAATTCTAAATGGGATCACAAAGAGTCTGATGGGACTGAAACAACTCAGTAACAATAACATGGAATATCCAAATTAGAAATATACAATAAGTAGCTAAAGCTCAGGAGAGAGACTACAGCTGGATATGGAGATCTGGCAGTCAAATGCATAGACAAGATAATATACTATATGGCAACTAATGAAATGATCAAGAGAAAGTATGTAAAGTAAAGAGGACCTAGCATGGAAAATTGGAGGATACCCACAATTAGAGGATGGATTATGGGTGGTGATCTAATAAAGGAGAATGGAAAGGGAAAGGCTGGGATTAGAGAACCAAGAAAGGATAGTTTCAAAACAATACCCCCCAAAAAATATATCAAAAGAAAAACCAAAAGTCAAAACATTGATAACGGGAAGCAAAGAATAATAAAGGTGTTAACCCCTGAGGCATGACAGAAAGCACCCCAACATACGTAGGTTCTTTGATCTGCTTCCCTAAAAGGAAAGGCAACTTTTGAGGGGTTAAACAATCACTTTAATAAAGCACATATATCATTCACCTAGTTCAGGGGAGTCAGCACTCTGAAGTTCAGAGAAAATACAGAGAAATCAAAGACCAACAGAACTGGCTTCCACTGTCTGACCATAATCAATACATACATCACAGTTCAACAGACTAGTCCAACTGTCTGACCATAGTTACCAGAGAGGGAAGCACCAACATCTGGGTTTTCCAAGGCTGGGGGGGGGGAATGCTCCTTAGCAGCTTCCCATAGTCCCCTTCTGACCAAATACACCCTTCCAGTCAGTAAGCTCTCAAGTAAAACTGAACCCTCAGAGTATTTATACACTTTTCAGAGCCAGAGAGCATGACTCTCTGACCCAGTGCCTCAATAGAAGAAATAAAAGGTACTTGGGACCCTCCTACCAAACAACTCCCCTAATCAAACTTCCCTCAACGGGCAGGCTCATCAATGGGTAGGGAAGATCTTCTTTAATCACATTATTCAATCAGAGGCGCTTCTAGTAAAACAAAAACAGCAAAAGATTCTACTTTGGTTTTATATGAGGAGAGGAAAAGAAGGATGAGGGCTAAAAGAAAAGACAGTGGATTTTGACATTGCTATTTTAGAGAATGCAGTTTCAGTTTGAATAATAGTCTCTTGTAATTTGGATGTAGAAGGGAAGGCATACAGAGAATGATAACATGGAGCTTTAGGGAACTAGTGAAAATTTTTGTTTGTTTTTAACGATGGGGAAATTGGGGAATGTTTGTACTCTTTAGGAAAGCATGGAGAAAATAGGGAGAGATTGAAAAATATGCAGAGAAAGAATTGCTTCAGGGTGAGTCTGCAAGATGGTATAATATTATATAATACTATTATTAATGATAATTGATTATTAACAGTAAGTATATCATTTTAATAATAATATATCGCATTTTAGATTTGCCAAACTTTTACATAGATTATCTCACTTGATCCTCACTACAACCGAGTAAGTCAATTGCTATAGGTAATATTAATTCCCTTGGACAGATGAGAGGAAACTGTGTTTTGGAAAGATTAAGTGATGTCCCCAGGATTATGTAACTAGTAAGTATCTGAGATAGGATTTGAAGCCAGAACTCTAAGTCCAATCTTTTATTTTCTTTTCTATTATTCTATGGTAATAGTTTGCTATAAGTGTTACTATGATATATGGCTGTGGAGTCATCACAGTTGAAACCAGGTTGTTTAATATCTATGGTTCCTACATTACAGTCCTCCTGGCCCTTGCCCAGCACTGCCAAACAGTGACAGCAACAAGAAAAGTGTAAAGTGCTGTTTTCAACTGGAACAAGCAAAGAAAAGAGTACTAAAATGAGTCATTCATGTAAAATTATATGACAAGTCAGTGAGTTAGCAGCACTTATGCTTTAGCACTTCTTCACAATTTCTTCTCTCCCTAGTCACATTTAAGTGTCAAGAAAATTGTAGATGCTTACTTCTTCCAATATTACATATGTTTGATGCCTTTAAATAATAAGGGTTTGTTGTGGTTCTACTACAGGAATAACTTTTTATTTCACTAGGAATTGTCTATTTTTTATTTTGCCAAGAAGTATGCAATTATTTTACAAAAGAAAGTAACCTTTCAATCCATTAACAAACAAGCATTTGTGAAGTATCTATTATGTGTCCATGTTTTGCTAGGTACTAGGGATCTCAAGATAAAAAAAAAAATTAAACCGTAACTATTCTTAAAGTGCCTGTTCAGTCAAGGAGACAACATTTGCATATACATAAGCATATTCAAAATACAAGCTATTTAGGGAGAGAAGGCACTAAAGGTTGCAGGGATCAAGAAAGACACCTTGTTGAAGGTAATAAGTACTTCAATTGAGTCCTTGAAGGTAGTAAGTACTTCAATTGAGTCCAAAAGAAGTGAGAGGAGATGAAACAGTGATGAGGAAACTGTATATATCCAGATATGTAGGACAGCCAAAGACAGAAAAAAAGGAAGACCATTTTGATTGGACTGCTAAGTTCCCAAAGGGGAATAATTCATATTGAAGTTTGAAAGATAGGTTGGCCCTATCCTGGAAAGGGCTTTAACAGCCAAAAGGGGAAGTTTATAGATTATCTTAGAAGAATAGGTAACCACCAAGGTTAATTAGAGTCATAATATGATCAGACCTGAACTTAAAGAAAATAACTTAGCTCCTTGAAATATGCTTTGGAGTGGGGAGAAATTTGAGGCAAGAAGACCAATTAAGAGGTCATTACAACAGTTTAGGGAAGAAACAATGAGGGTCTGAAAAAAAGTAGTGACTGTGTGACTAGTGGAAGAGGGATGGATGTAGGAGATATAGAGGCAAACAGCACAAAATTTGGCAACTAATTGGATATGTTGGGTGATAAAGAGTGAGGAACTGAGAATAACATCAAAGTTATGAACCAGGAAGACTGGTGGTAACTGAGTGGGTTGGTAATTGAGGAAGATAATAGGTTCTGTAGAGAACGTTTTGGTTTTCTCTTTCAGACATACTGAGCTCTGTTTTGAACATATTGAGTTTGAGAGGTCAATAACATCTCAGTTCAAAATATTCTGGGTTAAAATCTAGTAAAGTCTGAGACTCAATAGGAATTGAACCTTTGATGTCATTAGTACAGTGAACTCCTCCTTGATTAAGAAACTCTCCCTACCAATGCAAATCATACCTTTTCTGCATCTTATCTTGCTAGAGAGTTGCCTAGTACACTCAAAGGTTAAATAACTTACCCAGAGTCACACAGCCAATATGTGTCAGAAGCAGGATTTGAACCCAACTTTCTGACTTCACGACTAACTCTACACACTATGCTGCCTCTCATAAGAAAAAATAAGGTAGGATTTTAAAACAACTGCCTAATTCGTTAGCTGTGTTAAAACAAAATGGCTTTTAGGATTGGGTTTCTCAGCATTTTTCAGAACGTTGTTCTTCCATAGACCCAGTGTCTAGTGACACTGTACTGTAACAATACACAACACAATCATTTTGATAATTTTGAATGGTTGGAGGAATAGCAAATATTAAAGAACCACCATAAGTACCATCTTCAAAATATAAATACTTTTGCCCTTTCAGACACGAACACAGCATTTTCAATTTAGAAAAGTGACTCCGGAAATTATTTTCATTTTTAAAAAAAAAAAATCACTATTTTTATTAGCTACCTTAAAATGTCAGTCTTTATCAAGGTTTTAAAAATAAAGTTACCAAGGTAAATTCTAAATCTGACATCCTATCAATATGAAAATGTAAAAGGAAAAACGAAAAAGTTTGGCATCCTGCCCAAAGTCCTGAGAAACAGAAATAGAATTTTCCTAACATTTGGAGCCTATTTTTTAATTTTTATTGTCATTTCTCCCAAATAAAAATGAAAACAACATTTATTTAATCACCTTTTTAAAGGAAGAAACAATTGGAAAAAGTGAAATGGGAAAATCTTAACATTTGAATCTTTTACCTTTGAATGGCAAACATTTCTACTTCACTCGCAGAGTATTATAGTTTAAGGATTTCAACTTGGATCCCAGTGAAATGGTGATTGTATAAGTTTTCCTGGACAGCAGGTTGTAAGACTAGACCCCAAATGTAAGAACTTTCTTCTACCACATCCCTCTATCACTAAACTTATTGGTTTCAATAAAACGTCTTGGATATTGACCACCTCTTGTTCAGTGCATCCTCAACTTCTATGTGTATGTTTCATTTACTGTCATACTTTTCTTAGTTCTATAGATTAATTTTATGTGATTGTTTTTATTTCAACTTACTCATCCTTCATTCTTGAAGAGGATCAACATCATCAGGAGGGTGATGTCCTGACTTGCAAGTGAATTGGATTTAAGTGAGGCATAAGTGTGCTAAGTCATCAGCCTCACTGTCTCCTCCAGAGTTATTGGGAGTCCAGTGGCAAAATATAAGTCAAGAAGACTAATGAGAGCTCAGGATGTGGCGGGAGACTTTAGCTTTTCTAAATTAAGGCCTTTCCCAGGTCTCAATTTATCTGAAACAATGCCCATTCAGTGATTTAAAGGCTAGGGTAGAATTGAGGCAAAAGATGGCCTAGTCTGCCTTCCCAAAAGACTCAATATGGGAGGGGAAGACCCTCAGAATCTCTTTCCAGAACAGAAAACAATTCCTGTTTGGAGTCATTCTGAGCAATAAAGCCCCACAAGGAGCAAGAGAGGCTTGGACTGAGTACTCTTATTGGCCATTCAGTAAAAGTCAGAGTTATTTGGTTTTAAAGACATAGTTAAGTTACTGTTGTATTTGTCCTTAATTCTCAAAGAGGACCATGACATCAAGATGACATGACTTGCCGTTGACTTTGATTTGAGAAAGAGAGGGCTGTGCAAGGTCACCAGACTCACTTTCTCCTCTAGAGTCATCTGGGTCACTGGCCAGATATTCATCAGGACAGCTGGAGATGACCCAGGAAGCAATGGGAGATCCTGGTCATTTTAGGCTAAGGTCTTATCAGATTCTTACTTTGAGTGAGATTCACCCGTTCAATGAATAAAGCCCTTTAAGTAGTTACTTAAGGAATGGCCCCTTTAATAAAAAAAAAATTAAAATTAAAAATTAAAAAAAAATCAAACTATGAGGGGAAGACCCTCAGGGTTCCTGGATAAAATAAAACAGTTACTATTTAGTATTTACATTCACTCTGTGCTAGGTGGACATGGATCTGTTATCCGATCTCTGAGCTCCAGAGTGAATTGGCCTTAAGGCTTAGTCTTTGAGCAAGAAATCTAGCTGGTAAACTCAAGGGAAAAAAGGTAGTTTTCAGCCCATGAAGTGTACCTTCCCCTTGGCAGAGCACCAGCATAGTCAAATAACTCCATTTGAATCACAATAGGCTTTTTTAAAGGCTGTTTTTTTCAAAACTGTATTTCAAGAAATAATAGAAGAAACCACATGAAACAAGTTAATTTTCCATGCTTTCTGAAACAAAGTAATCATAGAATAAATAAAACTCTAGCCCCCAATCCCAAGCTATTTTGTGGAGTATAAATGGTCAAAAATTACATTCCTTTGGACAGAGCATCCACATGGAAAGGTATTACTCCTTAGACAGACAGAGGAACTGAAGGAGGAGGAGGAGGATCATTGCCCAACTTGAACTGGCTGGTTGGGTCCCTAGGGAATAGCTACTACTACTCACACATTGTTGTTCATCTTCCACAAATTCATATATGGTAACTGCAAAACAGAAGGTTCACTGAAATATCACTCAAGATGAAAAATAAAACATTTCTGTTCAGTCATAATTCATTTTTTCTACAAAATACAAAAATGTGAAATTAGCATAGATTGGGACTTTTACAAGTAAGTTAAACTATATAAAATTAATATAAATACATATATGATAGCCCTGTAGCAGGACATTAAAAGAAATGAGGTAGTATTTAAATAAACATTAAAGGGAAGCAAAACATAACTTCAAATTAGAATTCAAAAGAATCTTAATTCATTTATTATGATTTAACACGTATTCATTGTGGGGCTACTGGACAAAAACTGAAATAATCTTTGTTCTCATCGAGGTTCAGGATGATAAACATTAGTAGGTGAAGGGATCAGGAAAGGCTTGTGGTAAAAGTTCATGCTGGATCTACTTCTTAAAGAAAGAGGATTCTAGAAGCACAAGGTGAGGAGGAAGTGTATTGTTGACTTGGAGGAAACCATTGCAAAGGCAAGGAGGTGGGAAAACACAGGGTAGCATGTGAAAAAAAAGGAGCAATTTGGCACTACCTAGTAGTTTCTCCATTTGTTTATTTGTTTAAAACAAAACCTCAGAAAACCTTTCAAGCTTGTTTTCCAGTCTTAGCTTGTTTCCTTTTTCTTCCAGTCTGGATCTCTGACCTTACTTTGTTTCCTTTTATCCCCCTGGAGTCAGAATCTCCCTATTACTGTACTCCTTGCTCCAGGCTTCAAACAGCCCCTGCAGGCATTGACAGCTTTGATGTTAGTAGGTGCTGAGATTGTTTAGGTTTTTCGTTTTGGAAGAATGCCTACAACTGTGCTTGCTGTGCTGAGCCAAAGAAGTGAGAAAACTTTCTCTGGGGTCCACCAATGGCCTCAAATTCAGACTGCATATTTGTTGGGTGTTGTTTTTTTTTTTGTTGTTGTTGTTGTGTTTTTGAATTCTTACCACTACTATCTTGCCCTTTTACAGGTTAAATTTTTGTTTCTTTTCAGAAAAGAAGCAAAAGCAGAACCCAGTTAGTGTAATTGTAGAGCAGCCGGGCGGGGGGAAAAGAGGGGAAGTGGATGTAGCCTAAATCTTCCCCAAGCACAGGTTTGAAGTCCCTGTTTCAAGTGTCCAGTCTTTAATAAAGTGTAGCCTCAAGCTCCTTAGCTTGTGTCCAATGAGTTTTCTTCCTCTAGAATGGGAAAGAAAGTAGTGCCCTTCTCTATGCTTCCCGCATCATATCCTACCTTGGGTTATCTATCACTGATTTCACCTGAAAATTTAGTTAGATACTACACTTCTGGCTAAAGACTGCTTATTTTTGTCTATTTTGTCTCCAGTGATGACCAGCAGATCATAGTGTAGTGAATTTTGGAATTTTAATTACAGGACCTAGATTCACATTTCAATACCATGTTCAGGCAAGTCTTTTAACCTCTCTAGGCCTGTTTTCTCATCTGTAACATGACTTTTTCCCCAAGATTTCTAAGATCCTTTGTATCTCTAAATCTATATTTTAATGATTCTGTATCTGTCCTTCATCATATCTCCTAATTCTCTTTCTTCCAAATGGTTATTTTATCCACCTGTGCCACCTGGGTTTCTGTTAGCATTTCTGCTTAAAAGGAAAGGTTTTCTTTTCTGCTGAGCACATGTTGAACCTTCAGAAAAATACCTTTTGTATACAAGGTCACATATTTCATTAGATTTAGCAAGCCGGTTTTCTGATGAATATAATGAAAGTATCAGAGCTATTACCAACATTATGTGGTACGCATCCCACTGATAGCCTTCCTGTACCTCATTTATGATATATATTTTTTATATTTTAATAATAGTCACTGAAGTTCCATCAAACTCCAGACTTCTATAATCACTGAATGGCAGTACATTAACTTGTTTTATGAAGAAGCAGAACACACATTACTTTCTTTCAATTGTAGTTAGACTTGCACACAGAGAATATTCTATCTCCCCAGAACTGAACTCACAGCTCTCCCTTCCTTTTTCTCTACCTCCCTTTTTCTATACTTCCCCACTTCTTCCTACCTTCTTTTTTATTCTCTCCCTGCCTTCTCTCTCTTGCAAATATTTTACTGCTAGTGCATCTAGAGATTTAACTTGCCATACTCTTTACCTAGAACTGAAGGTATGTCATAGTAAGGGCCATCTTCTGGTATGGACTGGGGTCTACAGTATGCCCTTCTTTAGTGCTTACATAGAGATGGGCCTGTATCCTAGGTCAGGACTTCTTAATTTTTTTTTTCCAATCACGATCACTTCAGTACTTCTTAAGACCCATATGGGATCTTAAGCCACAGTTTAGGCCACTTCAGGAAATAAATGCATACTTATGCTTTTGAAAGATGCAATAACTTTGGTACTGGAAGGGGAGAAAATGGGGAGAGTAGAGCTGGGCAGAGAGGATTGTCCACTGAGCAGGAAGAGCCAAACTCTCAATAGACTTTAACAGGTACTACTCCCTTTTCTTGTAATTTTCACCCCACCCCCACTCCAATGTGTTCCAGATTTCCAGTGAAGTCAGGAGGAGAGAAGATCAATCAGTCAGCCAATAAACATTTATTAAGTACCTAATTTGTGCCAGACACTGTTGGGAGAAGGTCTTTCTTACTAACATCCCTGGAAGCTGAGTTGCCTACTCATGCACTGTATCCAAGAGAACATGTCCTTACCCAGGCTCATGTAGGAAATATCTGTCAGGAATGGAGTTTTCTCACCCACATCAGGAGAAGCTTCTCCATGAGTCCCACTTTTAGGGTATATTAGCAATCACACTAGAATACAGGGTAGGCTGTTAGCACAGGTTCTTTGATCTGTTTTTCTAAAGGAAAGACAGCTTCAAAGGGGTCAAGAATCACATTTTAATTAAACAGTGCAGACAGATAAGTAGAAAGAAGTGATTATTCAAGAAAGAATCCAGTAGACAGGGCTTCAACTGTCTAAACAGAATAATAGATACCTAATCACCTGACCAGGGAGCACCAACATCTGGGTTCTTAACAACTGCTACCCAGAGTTTGGCCAAATCACAAAGAAACATTTTTCTCATAAGTAAACCCAAAAGCTACCAACCTTCCAGTATATAAAGCTTTCAACTAATAGACTCAGTCATAGGGCATCACAAAGCAACAAGACATCTGTGATTGAAATACCCATGTACCTTTAGACCTGGAAACACGACTCCTGTTTCAAGGGAAAAGGGGACACTTGTGGTCACATAGGCCTACTAATGAACATGGAAGATCCTATATTCCATTCACCCTATATAGGATAATACAGATACTTAGAAAACAAGAAAAATCTTTGGGTTTATCAGAGTTCTCCATGACCAAGTTTCTGACTTTTAGCATCAGCAAAATTTGCACTGAATGTGACATTTGAAAGTTTCTGCTTCATTTCCCCTCAGAGGCATATTAATCCACAAATTGTCAGGCTTTTGTTTGTTTGTTTTTGCTGGCAAACAAATTATAAAAGAGATCTGTCTGTTTTATATAAAGATGTCAGGAGTTTCCCAGCCCTCTGCAATTATAGAGAGCCAGTTCTTTTTCCAATACATTATGGTGCTCAGATTGACACAATCTACCTCTCCAAATACACACAAAAATAATACCTGCGTCTCAAATGACAGAACTATTTGAAATGTTGATCCTAGCTTGGCTATTTTTAAAGAGGTTGTATTTTTTTCTTTATCATGCTCCATGAGTTACAGACCCATTGTGCAAACTTGCAGCCTATGTTGATCCAAACTGTACTACCCTTGTTGTTGGAGTTTTAAAATTCCTTTTGGTTGTTTCTCATGTGCCTCCCCCTCCTCCACTTTCCCCTATCTTAAGATATAAATCAGAAAACTGTTCTCCACTTAAATATATTGATTTTATCCTAGTAACTCACTAAATTTTACCTTATGAGCCCAAATATATCTTTTAGAATCTTAATGAAAACAAAATAATAATAAGGTAGCATATTTCAGCTTTGGAAAAAAATTCCAGATCCAGTGTCACCATTCTGAAGTCTGGATTGACATGGTTCCTTTGCCAGCTTCTGGCAGTCGGCCGTCTATTAAATAAATGTTCATTGGGTTCTAAGTCTATCTCTGCTCCACACTAGGTGCTTGGGGATATGTGTGAAAGATTCTCTTGGTTTCTAAATAGAGCCAAATTGAATCTCTTTAGGTATCAGGTGGAGAGTACTTGAAGGCATGCACTAAGTTAGCCAACCCATCATCACAGTTTATTTTGGAATTTTCCCAGCTGTAGCATATCTCAACATGGCAGGAGCATAAAAGTCAAAGCTCATAAAATGCATATTTAGAATCACTGAAAATTACATATTACAAATAAAAAGAAACATTGTGCAAAAAAGAATTGTTAATATACTTCCAAGTACAGCTGGGTGCCATCACATTACAACTATTATGAAGTGACATATAAAAATTATCAAAGCCCTGTTCGAATTATTTGCAAAGAACAAATATTTCTAGCTGTCTGCCAAGAAAACATCCTTGATGTGAGTACCAAGTCTTGTAGCTCTAAATTTATTTTGAATATTTTGTTTCTTCTTTGGATGTGTCTGAAATATGCCTATTATAGCATGGCATCATTTTAAATGTAATACCAGCATTGTAAGATAAAAATTCACAAGTAATGGAAGCTTTTTAGAGTTACAATTGATGGCATTTTGCATATTTCATGAGACTTTTAGTTGAAATTTTAAGTGGTAAATGATAACCTAGTGGATTATGAAACCATGCTTCCTTGAAATTTATTCTTTTGTTTATTTGGTACAGAATAGTAATTTGTATTTTCCTCCCTCATATTAACACTTGATAGTTAAAATAATATTTCTTATTTATAAGAACCTTCTCTGAAATTACACAAGGCTTTTCTATGTTCATCTTTTAGTTGAGCAAGAAAGGAAAGATCATTTCCAAATTTCTTCCTGACTACCATTCTAGGAAGGCATCACAATATGATAATAAACTTTAGAAGTCGTATATGTTACCCTTAAATGAAAAGGAAAAGAAAAACAATCTATAATTCTCTAAGCTAAGTTTAGTTTTATCACATGTAGAGTACTAAGCCCTTTTGGTGGTATAATTTTAGGGACTTTCTGGAAGGTATTACCACAAAATCCTTTCCTTCACCATTTGGCTGGTACTTGAAAATTCAACATTAATAATTTGAATCCTTTAACTTAAAGCTGTTTCATGAGGGCTATATTTCAATAGAAAATGTACTAAGTAAGTAATGAAACTTGTGCTAAAGAAGAGTCATTGAGACAAGGAAAATGAGCCTAAGTTCATTAAACTCAGAAAAAATTTGGGCAAAGAGAAAATTCTTTCAAGATATATCAGAGAGGAGGAAAAACCAAAAGAAGAGCAAAGATGGTTGGCAAGGCTATTTCTTGAAATGGCAATTGAGAAAACAGCAACTACTGGGCCATATGGCAACCTTATCATTTCGTTCAAAAGGCTTTAAATTTGTCCACCAAGAAAATACTTGAGATATAGCAAGTACTGTATCTTGTCTCTCTAAATTCATTCTATATATGGGATTGCTGCCTTGAATACATTTAACACGTGTCTTTGGAGATGGAATACAACCAAACTCAAGTTGAATATGATTAAGGGCATTTTATCATTCAGAATTTTATGATTATTCCTTCAGATAAACTGGGAAAAAAGTCCTAAGGGCACACAGATTTTTCTCTAGCAGGCTTGGATATAATTTACTACTACTTTTATTGAATATAAAATAGTATCCCCTCTCCCTTCCCCACCTTAAAAACATACACTGTTGAGAAATGAGCTTGCTGAAAGAGAAGAAAATAATGAAATACTGAACAGCATAAAGAGTGAAATAAGCAACTGATAGTATTCTATTGATCAGTTTGCCATAACTTAGTTATATGAAGGTTTTGAGGTCATCTCTGATGAAAATATAAGAAAGGAATAGTTACACTTTTATATTTTATGCAAAAAAGACCACATTTTTAGTTATGCGGTTAACACAGCTATATGATTACAACAACATGGTATGTAAATATGTGTAAGATAGTAACAAATGAACAACATTTTAAAGTTTACAAAGTCCTTTATATGTATTTTATCATCTAATTCTCACAGCAATCCTCTGGGTTAGGAGCTATTATTTATGCTTTGTTCTGGGGTGGGGGAGGGTTCTGTATTGAGTCTAATGGACCATTTGGAATGTGAGAGTTCAGATAAGCAATTACTTTAATTAAAATCAAATATTTGGTGATTCTGTAGGCAAAAACAACCTGTAAACAAGTTCTATAGGGTCTAAGAAACTTCCTGCTCAATTCAAAGACTCCATAGATGAGTTGCAGATCTTCAGCCATCAAGCCACTATTTTAGTACATGGAATTGATAGTCACCCCTTATTCTGAAGGATTTAAGCTACAGGTAGAAGTTTAGCATCTGGAAGAATCTTATGCAATAGTGTTTCCACTTATAGTACTTGTCTTTATTGGCTATATAGATGGCCAAGGCTGGAATCATCCACCTTATCAAGTGCTCTCAGTTTTACAGTGTTTTACCTATGTTATTTCATGTTATCCTTAAATTCGTCTTGTGATATAAGTAGCATAGGTGGTAATTATTCCTGTTTTCCAAGAAAGAAAACTGAGATTCATAGTGGTTAAATAATTAACCCAAGGTCCCATAATTACCAATGGGCAGGAGTCGAATTCATGTTTAGGCTTCTCCTGGTTTCAGGCCTAATAGTGTTTCCACTCTACAATGCCAGTTATTACAGTGAAAAGATTAAGACAATTAAGAAAGGACCAGATATTAGCTCAAGTTTTTCAAGTGGTTTCCATGTGATAGAGATATTCTACATATCCTGTAGAGATCTATATTAAGCTTAAAGTAGCAACAAATTGTCATCCTTTTTATCCTTACTGTTCTTGTTTTGGAAACCCAAATAAGAACATTCAAATTGACTTTCTCAGAAACAACCTTTCCTTAGTTTTAAAACTGATTGTGCTGTTATGCCTATATGTTTACTAATCACATCAATATGCTGATGCCTTGATGATTTGTAAGCTTAATATACTACCTCAAATGATGAAGAATATAACCCATCCATCCCTGTCCATCCTATGTAAATCCTGTCCGTATCTTCCCATAAATCTGAATAATGGATAGGAGCAGGCTACAACACATTAGAAAGGAGATATGGCAGAGGACAAGCACTAAGTAAAAGATCATCAGAGAAATAAATGACCAATTAAAAAAGAGGGACCAGGTATGTAACAAGAATGAGGGTGAAGCAATAACTAGCCTGTGTGCTCCATTGTTATCTACATAGTGTCAAAAGATCTAGAGAAATGTCTCTATCATGTTGTGGGACCCGAGATGGGACAGACTTATAGATTTGTTCATCACAAGGAGACATGTTTTATTCATCTTTGGTATGTCTAATGTAATAATATTTTGTTGTTATTGTTTTTCAGTCCTTTAGTCATGTCTCATTTCTGTGGACCATACTGTTTATGGTTTGGGTTTTTTTGTTACTGTTGTTTTGTTGTTTTTTTTTTTTTTTGGCAAAGATATTAGAGTGGTTTGTAACTTCCTTCTTCAGTGAATGAAGACAAAAAGTGTCAAACAGTTAGTAGGTGTCTGAAGCCAGATTTGAACTCAGATCTACCTGACTTCAAGCCCAATATTTTATCCACTGTGTCACTCAACTGTCTTGTACAGTGAGTGCCCTGATTATTCCCAGTAAGTTTCTAAGAACTGATCAGGACAACCTTGCTTACCTTGTGAGATCAAAAAATATCTCTGAGTTGGAAGATACCTTTAAGACCAACTAGTTCAATACCTCTCTGAATAAGAATTCCCTCTATAGCATACCTGGGATAGGGACAGAATTTCATTGATATAAGAAATCCCAGAAGAGGAAATTTCCTTAACAAGTGAAGGCTGTGATTTATAACTAACCTATAAATTGTAACTTATAACCTGGAACACTAAGAAGATAAATTATGTTCCCAGGGTCACCTTGTATGTCAAAGGTTGAAGTTGAATTCAGATCTTTTTTTTTTTTGTATCATCTTTTTTTATTTTATTTATTTATTTATTTATTTTAAAATAAATTTATTTAAATTTTTACATTCATTTTCACAAGATTTTGGGTTCCAAAATTTTCTCCCCATTTGTCCCCTCCCCCCTCCCCAATACACTGGACATTCTAATTACCCATATCACCAATCTGCCCTCTCTTCTATCATCCCTCCCTTCCCTTACCCCATCTTCTCTTTTGTCCTGTAGGGCTAGATAACTTTCTAT
>JAQQSK010004953.1:0-16245 GCA_028658325.1 Potorous gilbertii
TCTTTTCATCAAGAATGCTTGAAAGTCCTCTATTTCATCTAAAGACCATATTTTCCCCTGAAGTATTATACTCAGTTTTGCTGGGTAGGTGATTCTTGGTTTTAGACCTAGTTCCTTTGACTTCTGGAATATCCAATTCCACACCCTTCAATCCCTTAATGTAGAAGCTGCTAGATCTTGTGTTATCCTGATTGTTTTTCCACAATACTGGAATTGTTTCTTTCTAGCTGCTTGCAATATTTTTTCCTTGACCTGGGAACTCTGGAATTTGGCCACAATGTTCCTAGGAGTTTCTCTTTTTGGATCTCTTTCAGGAGGTGATTGGTGGATTCCTTGAATACTTATTTTGTCCTCTGGTTCTAGAATATCAGGGCAGTTTTCCTTCATAATTTCAAGAAGGATGATGTCTAGGCTCTTCTTTTGATCATGGCTTTCAGGTGGTCCCATAATTTTTAAATTGTCTCTCCTCGATCTATTTTCCAGGTCAGTTGTTTTTGCAATGAGATATTTCACATTCTCTTCCATTTTGTCATTCTTTTGGTTTTGTTTTGTGATTTCTTGGTTTCTCAGAAAGTCATTAGCCTCCATCTGTTGCATTCTAATTTTGAGAGAACTATTTTCTTCAGTGAGCTTTTGCACCTCTTTTTCCACTTGGCTAATTCTACTTTTGAAAGCATTCTTCTCCTCATTGGCTTTTTGAACCTCTTTTGCCAATTGAGTTAGCCTATTTTTCAAGGTGTTATTTTCTTCAGCATTTTTTTGGGTCTCCTTTATCAGGGTATTGACCCATTTTTCATGCTTTTCTGGCATCTCTCTCATTTCTCTTCCCAGTTTTTCCTCCACCTGTCTAACTTGATTTTCAAAATCCTGTTTGAGCTCTTCCATGGCCTGAGCCCATTGGATGTTTATTTCAGTTGTTTGAGATACAGAGGCCTTGACTCCTATGACTTTACCTGATGGTAAGCATTGTTATTCCTCGTCAGAAAGGAAGGGTGGAATCATATGATCACCAAGAAAGTAACCTTCTATGATCTTATTTTTTTTTTCCCTTTTCTGGGCATTTTCCCATCCAGTTACTTGACTTCTGAGATTCCTCTCCACCCTTGCCTAGATCTGCCCAGCTAGTGCTTGGGGTCTGAGATTCAAATGCTGCTCCCTAGCCTCAGGGCTTTAAGCAGCAGGCCTGGCTGCTATTCAATAGGAGCTTAAGTTCTGGTGCTCAGGTTGGGGCAGGGCCGCCTCCCAGGCTCAGTTACCTCAGGGGATTTATGTGGAGACCTTCTGTAATGGAGCTCCTGCCAAGCTCCTGCCTGCTCCAGGAGCCTCTGGCCACATGCTGCCTCTGCTGCTGCCTCCCAAGGGGGCCTGAGTTATAGAGACACCCCACTCCCCTCTCGGCCAGCCCAGAAGTATCTCTCACTGACTTGTACACCTGTGGGTGGAGGGACCTTTGTAGCCGCCAGAGATTCTATCCCTGAATCCAGCTCGGATCTGCTCGCTCCTCTCAGTGCTGCGTGGCCAGGGAAGGGCTGGGCTCCGCTCCCATTGGGTGTGCGAGGGACCTTTGGGATTGGTTTTTCAGGGCTTTCTGGAACGGAAATCTCCTTCAATGTGTGGCTGCGTGGCTTCCACTGTCCCAGAATTTGTTGGGAGTTCTTTTTAGAGGAAATCCATGGGCTGTGGGTTCGGAGCTAGCATATGTGAGTCTTTCTGCTCCGCCATCTTGGCTCCTCCCCCCTCCCTCATTTTAAATATGAGGAAATTGAGGCTAAGGGAAGTTAAGGGTCTTGTCCAATGTCATATAGGTAGCAATTATCTGAGCATGGGATTTCAACTCAGGTCTTTCTCTGAATTGAGTCATCTAGCTACTGCTCCACTTGGTACCTTTAAGTAAGAACCAATATAGTAGAACAGAAAAACAAACCAAAACAAAACAAAAATCTTTGTTGTTACAAACAGAGAACTTTTGTCTTAATTCCAAGATCTGCCGTATACTAATTGTGTGATCTTGGGCAAGTCACTTAATGTAAATAGGTAACATGAAGATACACTCAAGGACGTCAAAGGCCCCTTCTGGCTCTAAATCTATAATCCTATGAAACACCCAGCATTAATCTGTCATATTAGTCTAGCGTAATAGTACTTATTCTCCCTTAACCTTTACTTATCTTTCTTTTAAATGTTTATTGTTTGGCAATGATTCCACCCTTCCTTTTGATATGTTGACTCTCTTGTTTCAACTTCTTTGTCTAGGGTTAGAAAAAATTATCAGATGAAGAATGAAAAGTGTGTAAAGAGGATGCTAAGCCAGACACCCCAAAAGGTGAGGAGGCTGTCATAATTTTCTCCTTGAATTTATGGGCATAGGTAAATAAGTTCAATTAACCCCCCTCCCCCCCTCCCTGGAGAGAAGCAACCTGCCATTGGCATTTCAGAATGAGGAACTCTTTCTGGGCTTAAGATGATTTATTATAAGCAAGATATTACAGCAGGTAATAAAGTCGGCTTCATTGACTACCTCGATGATGAAAGGTAATTAAAAAGCTGTGGGCACACTAGATTTTAATTAGTGTAATGGTCATGTCTAAAATGTTGGAAGGTATATCAATTCATTATTCTGTAAGAGGTCTTTATTTTCTAAAACATCAGAGTATAACATTTGCTCCAGGAGAGAAATGTTCACAGATAATGAATTTTATCCAATGTAGAAACTAGTTCAGTCCTTGTCAATGCGCAGTTCGTGTTTGCAAAGTGGCTTCTGAGCTAATTTTCATGAGAAGTTCCTTTTCTTAGTATTCCCTTTGTTGGTCATTAGCCTTCAAAAAAAGAGAGAACTTACTCCTTTCTAATTTGCAGTAAAGGAGAGAAACAGTTCCACTATGAAATTCACTCACCTGGCATTTAAAAATGTATTTTATTTACATATATTTCAAACACATCCCTTTCCTTTCCTCTCCTCAGGGAGCCATTTCTCGTAACAAAGAACAAAACAAAGGAATCATTTAGAAAAATTAGCCAACACATAAAGCAGTCTGATGGTATATGTCCTATGCCACACTCACAGATGCCCACCTCTGCAAAGAAAGGAGGGTGATCTATTTTCTCAATTGTTTTTTGAATCCATAGGACATTATATTTATACAACATTCTTTTTTAAAGTTTTTTAAATCCTCTTCAAGAAATATTTATTAAGCACCAATTGTATGCCATAATCTCTTCTAGGGACTGGAGACATGGAAATGAAAGAAAAAGATTGTCTCAAGGAATATACATTTTACTGGGGAGATATAAAATATGTATAGGCGAGCAAATATAGTTTGAGAAGAGAACTGAGCACTAATGGATCTTGTAGGAGACAACACATGAGATGAGCCTAAGAAATGGGTAAGACTTCCAAAAGGTAGAGGTAAGGAAGGAGCAACACAAGTGATTCAAGACAGTCTTTGAAGCCATGCGGACTCTGAAACTCTGAAAGAGTAGTAAGTAAACCAGTTGGGCTGGATTGCACAATATGAGTAAATAATTATAGAGAAGGAGGCTGGAGTAAAAGTGACAAAGCCATTATAAGTGGCAAGGTGAAGGGTATGTATTTTATCCTAGAAGTAATAGTGAGCCACTCAAGGTTGTTGAGCAGGAGAATGGTATGGTTAGAACTCGTTTACATGTCCAATCTTAAAATTAATTAGTGTCAGCTAGTTCGCTTGTTTTTTGTGTTGTTGGGGCTTGTTGTTATTTTGCTTGTTGTTGTGTCTGTGGGTAGAAGAGGTTACAGACATATAAGCACAACTAAGTAGAGTGTAGAAAATTATTCTGTTAAATTTGATCAGTGGAAACAACCAAAACGTATTTCTGACCATGTTAACCTCTCTTAGGTCAGATTTATCTGCTTCAGTAAGATGGTATAAAGGAAAGATCTTCAAGCCAATAGAAAGGTAGGTTCAGTTACTGACTCTAACATGAATTATCTGTGTGAACTAAATGGGGTTTTGTAATCCTTAAAGTGCTTTATAAATGGCAGTCATTTTTGTTGTTGATTTTTATACTGCATGGCCCAGATAGCCACCTCCCTGTTTGTCATGTTGATAGAGCCTAAAGCTGCGTCTACATGGAGCACATAGTAGGGAACAAAGACAGCCTTCAGGATTGATGTATCTGGCTGTGAGTATACACATCAATCTTTGAATTGGACAGCTACACACAACTCTCACTAAGTTCCCCCTGTCACATATTTCTGTCAATAGTTACTCTAGAGTAGGTGCCCTTCATGGAATCACAGCCACTCACTAATATACTCATTTTATTGATAATCAAAAATCCATAAAGAAGGAAATTATGGGCAGTCAGTGGGTGGAAGAGTAAAGTTCTCATCCACTCAGATAAAACTTTGACCTGTGTGGTGTGAAAGAAAGAATTCTTCATTTGGATTCAGAAGACATGAATTCAAATCCCAGCTCTGTTGATACTAATATGACCTTGCACAATCCATAGACTGACACTTCAGTTTCTACATCCCTAAAGTAAGTGTTGGTTTGGACAACCCCGAACATTCTTTGAGGTTCTCTAAGTCTATGACTTTGGGACTCAGAGAAGGGGAAGGATAGAGAATTTTTACAAAGAAGAAAGGTGGGGTAGCTCTCCAACCTTTGGTTGTATACCAAGACTGCTTTCATGCACAGGCTCTTTGGAGTAGCTCCCAGAGATGCATAATTTATTAACTCTTGGAAAATGATTGTTTGAAAATCTAAGAGCAGTAGTCACATAATGGAATATAACTGACCTCCCTTTATTCTTTTTGCTTTCAAATCAATCAGCTATTGAATTTATTCCCAGCATTTTGGTATACACGATATATACGATAGTCAAAGTCCTTCCTGTTACATACGCCAGGGGGCCCTGTTGCATGTTAGGTTGTCTCCAGTTAGATTATGAATTCTTTGAGGTCCATTTTTGTTTGCTTATTTGAGTTCTTAGTTTGGTTTTTGCTTTTACTTTGTATCTCAAGACTCAGCATAGTAGTCTGCACATGGTAAATGATTTGATTGATTTTCTTAGCATTTTTCCCAAGATAATTTTGCACCAAGGTACTGTCTATGGAGAATACTTCATGCATTGCTTACTTCATGATGCTCAGAACAATATATCTGTAGTACAGACTGTATTCTTTGCTCCACTTCTGCTTATGGGGTACTGTGTAGCTACACATATGTTTGCCAGGCCCTACCCTGGCATAGTTCAGAGTGTGATTAATAAGCTGTCCTAACTTTAGTGAATTGCAGACTTCCCAAAAACATGTCTGTTTTCTTACTAGTAATCCTTTATTTCCAAGTCAATCACTACTTTTCAAAAAAATCTGGATATATAAGATGAACTTAATTTTCTATAACTAATGGAAATGTTTTATTACCTGCTCCATTTAGAGAATGACAAAAAAAACCACATTTTAAATAGAGCCAATAACAACTTGTATTTGATCTTCTGTTGTAAATCTTGATGCCAAAATTAACCATCTAGGTCATTTCAATTGAGGTTTTGTGAAAAATAACTCCTATTTGTATAATGCTTGATGGTTTGCAAAACACTTTACATATCTTATCTGAATTGGTCTTTGCAACAGCCTTGTAATGAAGTAGATGCCATTATCATACCTATTTTTATAGAGGACAAAGCTTACAGTGAAAAGGCAATGCTAGTTACCTGTGTTCAAATAGCTTTAAGTTACGGAACTGGAGAATCTGAGAGTTGCAAGTGTCCATAGTGGTCACTCATTCCAACCCATACAAAAATTCACACTCTAACCTGTGGAAGAAGCAATTGTCCATCCTCTTCTTTAGAAAGACCAGCCCATAATCTCACAAGAAAGTCCATCCACCTTTAGATGGGAATTGTTTTCTGATCTCAAGTCTTAATTTGTCCCAAAATGGATTCAAGGCCCTTCACCAGCTTGATTGACTTCCTCGAGACAATTTCTGAATTATTTATGTCCTTCCTAAACTGTGGTGCACAGAACCAAACACAATTCTCTAGATTTGTCAGATCAGGAAAAGGTCCTGGAAAACCATCATTTCCTTTTTCCTTATGTTGTGCATCATTTAATGAAGTCCAAAAATCACTTGCATTTTTTTGACCACCACAGTACATTGATGATTTAGATTGCAATCCATAAAATTCCCCAAATAGTTCCTGCTCCCCACCTTAACTGCTCTCTAATCATGTATTCCTCCATCACTTTCTTTTAAAGATGATTTTAACCTAATTTTAAGACATTATTTTTGACCTCCTTGAATTTCAATTTTACTGTCTTATCTTTTTGATATTTGAAAGCTCTCACTGTAGCCACAGGTGTCTCCATGTCTAAGTAAACATTCACAGCAACAGATGAGGAAGCAAACTAAGCATGAATTTGTTATGAGAAGTATATTGGAACTTAGTTGGATGAGGCCTCATATCTAATTCAGCCATTTTTATTTGCCAAAAAATAATCTCTGATTTTTTTTTAAGATCTCCCAGACTTCACTGTGAACCTGGAAAAGAAATTAGGTAACATGAGTTCAACATTCAACTAGGTTACTTCTTGCAAGTTCACCATTGGACAAATCACTTCTCTCTAGGCCTCAGTTTCCCCATCTGTAAAGTGAGAAGACTGGACTAGATGACCTTTAAAGTTTTTTTTCTCCAGCTTTAGTTTCTACATTTGAACAGCTCTCATCATCAGGAATTTTATTTCTGACATTAATAAGGAAATTCATTTATTTTCTCCTTTCCCCCATTGCCACTGGTTCTGCCCTCTGGGAACAGAGGCAGCTCATAGTGCAGTGGATAGAGCCCTGGACCTGGAATCAAGAAGACTTGAGTTCCAGTGAAGACTTCAATCTTAATTAACTGTGTGACCTTGGACAAATCACTTAACCTCTGTGCTTTGTTTTGTCCTCTGTAAAATAGGAGTAAATAATAGCACCCATCTTTCAGGGTTGTTGTTAGGATAAAATGAAATGGTATTTATGTAATCTTCACAAACCTTAAAAAGCTTTATAAATTTTAATTACTAATATTGATATCATCATCACTATCTTACAGAGCTGTTGTAAGGAGTACCCAACACAATGCATGTTTCAGTGCTTCTGAACCATAAAATCCCATATAAATATAAGCTATTGTTTATTTTTTTCTTCTTGGAAGTCCTTCTACAAGTCTTTGACAAAGCATGAAGTAGACCTTGGATTATTGAAAGCTATGCTAATGAGCTCTAGGAAGTCATAACTAGAAGCAAAGGAATCCTTCAAGGAACCGGCGATTCAGTCCAAGAGGTAGACAATCAAGTGATGGAAAATTTGGGCCACTATCACCCATGAAGACTGATATGGAAGTGTTGGGTTTTGTGTTGGCAGAAGGAATATCTACAGTGATTAAATGAAAACTTTTTAAAAATATTGATTATTTTAATATTATAGTTATATACTTCTCCAGATATTTCCCTATTGAACTCTTCATAATACAGATGATAAATTAGGCCAAACTAAGCAACATAGCAAGCATTTGAAAGTGTATGCATTGTACTGCATCTCTACTTATCCAAAGACTATAGGTGGTTATTACAATCAATCAGAGTTCAGAAATGTTCTGGTCGTTTTTATTTATTTCAGTTTCCGTAGTTGTAATCTTTGCGTACATTATCCTCCTGCCTCTGCTCTCTTTACTGTGCATCAGTTCATGTCTTCCCAAGGTTCTTTGAATCCCTTATATTCATGATTTCTTGCAGTGCAATACTTTCCCAATATATTCACATTCCATAAGCATTTTTTCTAAATAACTTACCTTATTTCCCATGTCACTAATACAAGAAATTCTGCTATATTGTGTCCCGTCTCTGACTTCCTTGACATATATTTCCTATTGCTGTATCTCTTTTTCTGTAGGTGTAAGTAGTTTAGTGACTTTCCTCACTTAATTTGAAATTATTTTCATAATAGAGCAATTCAGAGCTCTACCAGCAGTGAACTGGTGTATTTCCTTCTGTACCCCCTCTAATACTGACTGCTTCCATCTTTTACTTAGGGGTATGAAGGGAAATCTTAAAGTTACATGCATTTACTTTGTTATTAGCTATTTGGAGCATTCTTTCATATGATCACTCATAATTTACATTTCTTCTTTTAAAAACTGGTCATATAACTTAACACTTTAAATCAAGGGTCTTAAAAATGTTGAAATACATATTGTCTATTATTTCTCCACAATGCCCAACAATTTACTGGGCATTTGGAGATGGCCAGTACATATTTATTAAATGGAATCAAAATTAGAGAAAAGAAACACAAAATGTCAGAATTTCCCTTTTCAGCTACCATATTTTGCAAAACTCATTCATTCATCATTTATTATTTACTGGTTATTTTACAATTCCAGGCCCTAGTATTATAATTTCTAAGGAAACTGATTGTTCATTTCTCTCAGTTGAACATATATTAAATGCAAGCTTTCCTCAGAGTTATCTTTTCTAAAACTAATCCCTTTACATTCTTAAATAGTCATAAGTTTCAATCAACTTCTTATTGAATTTCAGACATTACTGAAAGTGATCTAGTATATTTATTAATTTATTTGGTTCGTTAAATATCACTTTTCTTCAATAAATATTTATTAAAAATCTACTACATGCAAATACTATGCTAGGTATATAAAGAAGACAAACAACACAAGCCCTGACATCAAGAAACTTACAGTCGGAGAGAAGAAAGAGGAAAGACGCAGAGTGAATGTGCATATCACATAAATTAAACTTATTATTACTTTAGAGGGACAACAGATTGGACTTGGAGTCCACAAAGACCTGTTTTCTCATCTTCCCTCTCCCTTTCTGATTAAGTGACTTAACTTCTCTTAGACTCAGTTTTCTTATCCATAATATGGAGGTATTTTTTTTGCTATATCATATTTAATGTGATTTGCAAACTTTAAGATGGTATCCAAATGTGATCTATTATTAGTATTGGATATAGACAGTAAATAATAATATACAGGGTGTTCCAAAAGTTTTAGTGCTATTTCAAAATATTAAAATTCATGGGGGGGCAAAGCCAAGATGGCAGAGTAGAAAGATGCATATACACTAATTCTTCCCCGACAGCCCATAAAATACCTGTCAAAAAAGACTCTCTACAAATTCTAGAGCAGCAGAAGTCACAGAACAATGGAGTAGAGGAGATTTCCAGCCCAGGGTGACCTGAAAGGCTGACAGGAAAGGTCTGTCACACCAGACACAGAGGGGAGCCCAGCCCAGACTTGACCACACAGCATGGCTCCAGGAGGAGCAGGACTGAGCAGGCTTTGGGGACAGAATCCCCAGTAGCAGTAGCAGGGGTTTGCAGGTCCCTCAACCCACAGGCGCCAAAGGTCAGTGACAGGGTTTTTTCAGTTGACCAAGAAGGGAGCAGGGTCTTCCCGTAGCTCCGGCCTCAGGCGGTGGCCACAGAGGCCACATCAGTCAGCAGCAGCTTCCACAGCAGCCTGTATCCACTGTTGGACTGTAAAGTCCCTGAAGGAACTGAGCAGCTTATCTGAATCTCAGCCCTGAGTGCAGGGTTGGTGGAACTGGAGACCGGGTGGTTGTGGAGAGGAAACTACTACTCACAGACTCTCGACACAAAAGTTTCTGGTTGCTTCCAGACCAGTGTACTGCTTGATTGTGCCACCTTGGAGGAACTGAGATCTTATAGATCCCCAGACTATACCCTACTCTTGACAAAAGACCTAAAAGTCAAGTAACTGGTTGGGAAAATGACCAAAAAAGGGGAAAAATAAGACTATAGAAGATTACTTTCTTGGTGACCAGATATCTTCTCCCATCCTTTCAGATGAGGAAGAACAATGCTTACCATCAGGGAAAGACATAAAATTCAAGGCTTCTGTATCCCAAACATCCAAAATAATATTTAATGGGCTCAGGCCATGGAAGAACTCAAAAAGGATTTTGAAAAGCAAGTAAGAGAGGTGGAGGAGAGAGATGCAAGAAAATCATGAACAGTAAATCAACAACTTGCTAAAGGGGACCTAAAAAATCCTAAAGAAAATAACACCTTTAAAAATAGGCTGGCTTAATTGGCAAAAGAACTTCAAAAAGTCAATGAGGAGAAGAATACTTTAAAAAGCAGAATTATCCAAATGGAAAAGGAGGTTCAAAAGCTCACTGAAGAAAATAATTCTTTAAAAATTACAATGGAACAGATGAAGGCTAATGACTTTATGAGAAACCAAGAAATCACAAAACAAAACCAAAAGAATGAAAAAATGGAAGTTTCTGGGTAGTTGGTGGGATTATATACACACACATATGAATATATATGTATATATACATACATACATATATATATATATATAGAGAGAGAGAGAGAGAGAAAGAGAGAGAGAGAGGCAGAGAGCACAGAATGAGTTGAAAAGGAAGGTATCATATCTAAAAAAATAAAATTAAGGGTTGAGAGAGGAATATATTGGGAAAAGAAAGGGAGAAATGGAATGGTGCAAATTATCTCTCATAAAAGAGTCAAGAAAAATGTTTTTCAATGGAGGGAAAAAGGGGGGAGGTAAGAGGGAAAATGTGAAACTTACTCTCATCAGATTTGACTCAAAGAAGGAATAAAATGTACACTCATTTTGGTATGAAAACCTGTCTTACAATGCAGGAACATGGGGGAGAAAGAGATAAGCAGGGTGGGGGAGATGATGGAAGGGAGGGCAATGGGAGGAGGGTGCAATTAGAAGTCAACACTCTTGGGGAGGGACAAAGTCAAAAAATAGAATTGAAGAAATGGAGGGGCAGGATAGGGTGGAGGAAAAGTCTTACACAACATGACTAATATGAAAATCATTTGCAAAACTACACATATATAGGCTATATTGAATTGCTTGCCTTCCCAATGGGGATAGATAGGGAGGGAGGAAGAAAGAAAAGTTGGAACTCAAAGTTTTAGGAACAATTGTTGAGTATTGTTCTTGCATGCAACTGGGAAATAAGAAATACAGGTAATGGGGTATAGAAATTTACCTTGCCCTACAGGACAAAAGGAGAAGATGGGGACAAGGGAAGGGAGGGATGTTAGAAGGGAAGGCAAATTTGTGGTAGGGGTAATTAGAATGCTTGGCATTTTGGGGTGGAGAGGGGAAAGATGGGGAGAAAATTTGGAACCCAAAATTTTATGGAAATGAATGTTGAAAACTTAAAATAAATAAATTAAATTTAAAAATGGCACAATAACAAAACCAAAAAAAATTCATAGACTTATAAAGTGCCAGTCTGGATTGGTACATGGATTTCTTTATGTAGAGTTCTCTTCCTGATGAAATCACTAGTTTGACCAAAAATGAATCTATGAGATAGGGAGTATAGTTATTTCCTTCCTATTTTACAAATGAGGATACTGAGATATAGAAAAGCTGTGGCTTGCCTATGGCACCACAGTAAAAAAGCCTCAAAAGCAGCATTCAAAGTCAAGTCTATCCTACCTCAAGGTCATCATCCTTTCCTCTACACTTCAGTGCCTCCCAATGAACAAGCTTAGGTCACAGACCCAAGATTTGACCTTAATTCTTTATAAATGCCCAGCATTTGTTGTGATCCTGTAATTTAATGCTGAAAGTCCTAGATGTTTCTCAGTGAATACTCACTGTGAATAAACAACAGGTCAGATATTCTTTAAATCCAGAATTGAATGGGATTGAATAGGCCAGGAGACTAAACAATCATTTCAGGACTGAGTCAGCTGGTCTCTGGGAGCTGTGTCAACAGCTGAGTCAATATTTTCATTGTCATGTTCATTTCCTTCATTTTATCTCCTGACTACAACATAATTTGTTTGCAATATTTCTTTGTGGCCAGCCCAAACTCCCAGAATGCTTTCTGAACTGGGCTGCTTTTGTCCCTTTCTTCTCAAAGTGAATGGATATTGACAACTCAGAGAGAGGCAGGCTTTGCCATCACAGGGAACCACCTCCTCAGGGCCACAGATTTCCCTCAGGGAGATTTCCCATTTGGTACTCTAGTGATGACTCTAGCTTATAGTTTGAGGGCAAAACTAAATACAAGGCCAACTGCATCATTTACTCAGGGACACCCTCAGAGAAAGTGGGATGACTTTCTTCACTGCTCTCCATAAGATTTCCCCCTTCCAGTGTGTTCCTCTTAATGTTAGCCAACTGTGCTTAGTGCCCATCTCATTTAATCAATTTACATCAGTTAGCTTTTAAAAAGGATATTTACTGTGAAGATATAGTAAGAATAGGAATTTAAAAATAATTGCCTCCAACAACTGGGGACACACTCTCTTGTCCATACTATCTCCATCCATCTTGGTGGGGAGTGAGCTCAGACAATGCCATTTCTACATAGCATCCCCTCTATCCCACACCAAGTTCTCTTCCAAATAAGGCATAGTCAATAGACAAATCTGCACCCCTACTAGTGTAGAACTGGACTGGGTAAGCCACTTGGGATTGCATAAAGTCACTGACTGCCTTTAGGCAAATCCTGGCATGGATTCTATCTCCCAGATTTCTAGTGACTCCCTTTCCTGACCTTTCAAAACTTACAAGGTCTTAACTATTTCCATTCTTTCTCATTTCAAAGCAGAGAACAACAAATATAAAAGGGAAGCAATAAAACCCTTGAGATCACACTGGCTCCAGGTGAAGGATGTTGAACGTCCCATCCTGACTCCCCCCAGAGAGTCATAGCAGTTTGGATTCTGATGCCAGATGGGTCCGAGAGAGCCAGTGCCAACTTGTTAACTTTGGGAGAGCTCGGTGGCTATTGTATGATTTTTTAATGCACCTCAGTTTTGGCGACTGAAACATCAGTTCCACAGATTGTTAATTATAAGGACTCAGTAGCAATATTTTGCTGTGAATTTCTGTGGCCCATTAGGGAAAAGTAAATTAAAACAGAGAGTGTGGAATAGTGAATAGAGAGCCTACATCAGCATCTGGAAGACCTGAGTTCAAGTAATGCCTGTCACTCCTATTGGGGATCCTAATCACCTCCCTAAATTCTTTGTTCCCAGATAGCTCTCAAAGACTCACTGGCTCAGTAGGTAATTTGTTTTCTGACTTGGAATTCCCTACATTCATCAATGAATTTCATCAAATCTTAGGTCTAGTCTAAAATATGACACCTAAAATCTTACAATACCCCATCTTTCTTCACTAAGGGATAATGAATTTGACTATATAGGCTCACAGGATCACATATTTAGAACTGAGAGGTATCTTAGAGATCATGTAATCCAATCTTTCCATTTTACAGAATACACAACTGAGGCAATGGCTTAGCTTTGGTCACAGATCATAGAAAGCAGAGCTAGAATTTGAAAGCATATTGGGACAGTGTGGACCAGTGGATAAGAGTCCTTGATTTGGAATTATAAGAGCACAGATTTAGAGCTGTAAGGAACCTTAGAGACACTTCAATTGAACAGCCTCATTTCTCAGATAAAGAAAATATGCAAATAATAGAAGAAAAAGAAATTGAAGGAATAAGAAAAGGCAAAGAAAAAACTAAGTTATCACTCTTTGTAGATGATACGCTTAGAGAATCCCGGAGAAGTAAGTAAAAAAAAACTACTTGAAATAATAAACAACTTTGGCAAAGTTGCAGGTTACAAAGTAAATCCACACAAATCATCTGTATTTATATATATTATTAACAAAGGCCAACAGAAAGAGATAGAAATCCCCTTTAAAACTACCATAGACACTATAAAATATTTGGGAGTCTATCTGTTAAAACAAACCCAGGGACTATATGAATACAATTACAAAACACTTTTCAGGCAAATGAGGTCAGATCTAAGTAAGTGGAAAGACATAAGTTGCTCATGGGTAGGCTGAGCTAATATAATGAAAATGACAATTCTACCTAAATTAATTTACCTATTTAGTGTCATACCAATTAAACTACCAGATAATTATTTTCGAGAGCTAGAAAAAATAATAACAGACTTCATTTGGAAGAACAAAAGTTTGCTAGGGAAGGTGGCCTAGCTCTACTAGATCTCAAATTGTATTATAAAGCAGCAATCATCAAAACCACTTGGTACTGGCTAAGAAAGAGAGGGGTAGATGAGTAGAATAAGTTAGGTACTCAAGACACAGTAGTCCATGAATATCTACTGTTTGATAAAATCAAGGACCCCAGCTTCTGGGAAAAGAACTCACTGTTTGCAGGGGGTGGAGCCAAGATGGCAGAGTAGAAAGATTCACATATGCTAGCTCCGAACCCACAGCCCATGGATTTCCTCTAAAAAGAACTCCCAACAAATTCTGGATCAGTGGAAGCCGCATAGCAACACAGTGAAGGAGATTTCCGTTCCAGAGAGCCCTGAAAAACTGATCCCAAAGGTCCATTGTGCACCAGACGGGAGTGGAGCCCTGCCCTGTTCTGGCCACGTGGCACTGAGAGGAGCAAGCAGATCCCAGCAGGCTTCAGGAATGGAATCTCCAGCAGCCACGAAGGTCCCTCCACCCACAGATGCACAGGTCAGTGAAAGAGAAGTTTGCACGGGCTGAGAGGGGACCTGAGTGTCTCCATGACTCGGGCGCCCTTGGGAGGCAGCAGCAGAGGCAGCAGGCAGCCAGAGGCTCCTGAAGCAGGCAGGAGCTCGGCAGGAGCTCCATTAAAAAAGGTCTCTGCATAAACCCCCTGAGGGAACTGAGCCTGGGAGGCGGCCCTGCCCCCACCTGAGCACCAGAAATTAAGCTCCCATTGAATAGCAGCCAGGCCAGTGCCGAAAGCCCTGAGGCTGGGGAGCAGCATTTAAATCTCAGACCCCAAGCACTAGCTGGGAAGACCTAGGCCAGGGGGTGGAGAGGACTCTAAGAAGTCAAGTAAATGGTTGGGAAAATGCCCAGAAAAGGGATAAAAAAATAAGACCATAGAAGGTTATTTTCTTGGGGAACAGAGGATTGCGCCATTCCTCTCTGACGAAGAAGACCAATGCTTACCATCAGGTATATACATAGTAGTCAAGGCCTCAGCATCCAAAACATCTGAAATAGATATCCAATGGGCTCAGGCCATGGAAGAGCTCAAAAAGGATTTTGAAAATCAAGTTAGACAGGTGGAGGAAAAACTGGGAAAAGAAATGAGAGAGATGCAAGAAAAGCATGAAAACCGGGTCAATACCTTAATACAGGAGGCCCAAAAAAATGCTGAAGAAAATAGCACCTTGAAAAATAGGCTAACTCAATTGGCAAAAGAGGTTCAAAAAGCCAATGAGGAGAAGAATGCTTTCAAAAGCAGAATTAGCCAAGTGGAAAAAGAGGTGCAAAAGCTCACTGAAGAAAATAGTTCTCTCAAAATTAGAATGGACTGGGGCAGAGCCAAGATGGCGGAGTAGAAAGACTCACATTTGCTAGCTCCGAACCCACAGCCCATGGATTTCCTATAAAAAGAACTCCCTACAAATTCTGGAACAGTGGAAGCCGCGCAGCAACACAGTGAAGGAAATTTCCGTTGCAGAGAGCCATGAAAAACCGACCCCAGGGGTCCATCGTGCCCCTGACAGGAGTGGAGCCCTCCCCTGCCCTGGCTGCGCAGCACTGAGAGGAGCGACCAGATCCAAGCAGGCTTCAGGGACCATAATCTCCGGCAGCCATGAAGGTCCCTCCACCCACGGACTCGCAGGTCAGTGAGAGAGATGGGCTGAGAGGGGAGCGGGGTATCTCCGGGACTTGGACCCCCTCGGGAGGCAGCCGCTGTGGCAGAGGCAGAGGCAGCTGCAGCCAGAGGCCCCCAGAGCAGGCAGGAGCTCAGCAGCAGCTCCATTTGAAAAGGTCTCTGCATAAACCCCCTGAGGGAACTGAGCCTGAGAGGCGGCCCTGCCCCCACCTGAGAATCTGATCTTACCCTGAATAGCAGCCAGGCCAGCCGCCAAAAGCCCTGAGGCTGGGGAGCAGCATTTGATTCTCAGACCCCAAGCACTAGCTGGACAGATCTAGGCCAGAGGTGGAGAGGACTCTCAGAAGTCAAGTAACTGGCTGGGAAAATGCCCAGAAAAGGGAAAAAAATTAAGACCATAGAAGGTTATTTTCTTGAAAAAATGATTCCAACCTTCATCTCTGAAGATGAAGAAGAAAACTGCTTACCATCAGGTAAAGACATAGGAGTCAAGGCCTCTGTATCTCAAACATCTGAAATAGATATCCAATGGGCTCAGGCCATGGAAGAGCTCAAAAAGGATTTTGAAAATCAAGTTAGAC
>JAQQSK010004954.1:0-18625 GCA_028658325.1 Potorous gilbertii
GTCTGTATCATTGACCTGTGCATCTGTGGGTGGAGGGACCTTTGCAGCCGCTAGAGATTTCATCCCTGAAGCCTGTTCGGATCTGCTGCCTCCTCTCAGTGCCGCGTGGCCGGGGCAGGGCATGGCTGGGCTCTGCTCCTTTCCGGTGCGCCATGGACCTTTGGGTTTGGTTTTTCAGGGCTCTCTGGAATGGAAGTCTCCTTCACCCCGTTGCGGCACTGCTCCACTCTTCCAGAATTTGTTGGGAGTTCTTTTTATAGATAATTATGGGCTGTGGGTTCGGAGCTAGCATATGTGGGTCTTTCTACTCTGCCATCTTGGCTCCACCCCCAACATCATCCATTTTGTATTTCATAAGGTGCTCTATCTCTAGTTTGATCACAAATTTCTCTAATCTCCATAAATTTTACTAATAAACTATCCTTAGCTCCCACAATGTGTTTAGAGTGTCAGCCTTTATACAAGATCATGTATCCATTTTGATTTTATTCTGGTGGCTGGTACTATTACCCAGTTTTCCCAGCAGTTTTTCTCAAACAGTGAGGTTTTACACCAGAAGTTGAGGTTTTTGGGTTTTTCAAACACTAGACTTCTATAATTATTGACTACTGTGTCTTGTGTACCTAACATATTCCACTTATCTACCCCTCTAGTTCTTTGCCAGTACCAAGTGATTTTGATGATTGAGACTTTATAATACAATATGAGATCTGGTATTATGAGGTCACCTTCCCTAGTGCTTCTTTTCATGAATTTCCTTGATATTCTGAATCTCTTCTTCTTCCAGATGAATTTTGATATTATTTTTTGAAACTAGAAAGTAATTTTCTAAGAGTTTGATTAGTATAACACTGAATAAGTACATTAGTTTAGGTAGAATTGTTATTTTTATTACATTATCTCAACCTACACACAGGCAACTGATGTCTTTCCAGTTAATTACATCTGACTTTACTTGTGTGAAAAGTGTTTGTAATTGTGCTCATATTATCCCTGATTTGTTTCGGCAGGTAGACTCCCAATATTTTATAGTGTCTACAGTAATTTTAAATGAAATTTCCCAAACTATTTCTTTCTGTTTGGCTCAGTTAGTAATATATAAAATGCAGATGATTTATCTGGGTTATTTTGTAATCTACAACTTTGCCAAAGTTTTTTTATTATTATTTCAGGTAGTTTTTTTTTACTTGATTCTTTAAGTGTATCATCATATAATCTGCAAGGAGTGATAACTTGGTTTCTTCTTTGCCTCTTCTAATTCCTTTAATTACTTTTTCTTTTATTGATAAAGCTAACATTTCTTGTGGCATAGTCAATAACAGTGGTCATAATAGTTACCCTTATTTCTCTCCTGATTTATTGGAAATGCATCTAGCTTATTCTCATTGCATATAATGCTTGTTGATGGTTTTAGAGAGATCGTGCTTATTTTAAGGAATGTTCCATTTATTCCTATGCTTTCCAGTGTTTTCAATAGAAATATGTGTTGTATTTTGTCAATAGTTTTTTTCTGCATCTGTGGAAATAGTCATAGTTTCTTTAGTTTTGTTGTTAATATGATCAATAATACTGCAAGTTTTCCTAATAGTGAACCATCCCTGTATTCCTGGTATAAATCCCAGCTGATCATAATGTTATTCTCATGATAAATTGCTATAATGTTTTTGCTAATATCCTCTTTAAAATTTTTCCATCTAAACTCATTAGTGAAATTGATCTATAATTTTCTTTCTCCGTTTTGGCTCTCCCTTTTTGAGGTATCAGAACCATATTTGTATCATAAAAAGAATTAGATAGGACTCCTTCTTCAGCAATTTTCCCAAGTAGTCTATACAGTATTGGAATTAAGTATTCTTTAAATGTTTGATAGAATTCACTTGTAAATCCATCTGACCCTAGGGATTTTTTTCCTAGGGATTTCATTCATGTCTTTTCTTTTTCTGAGATAGGATTATTTAAGTCTTTACTTCCTCTTCTGTTAATCTAGGAATTTTGTATTTTTTACATGTTCATTTCACTTAGATTGTCAAACTTATGGGCATACAGTTGGGCAAAGTAATTTCTAATTATTGCTTTAATATTCTCCTCATGGGAGGTGGTCACCCTTTTCATTTTTTTCATATTGATAATTTGATTTTCTGCTTTCATTTTTTAAACCAAATTGACCAAAGGTTTATCAATTTCATTTTTTTATTTCATAATATCAACTCTTCATTTGACTTATTATTTCAATAGTTTTCTAAATATCAGTTGTACTTATCTCTCATTTGGTTTTCAGCATTTCTAATTTGGCATTTACTTGGGAATTTTCAGTTTGTTCTTTTCCTAGTTTTTTCAGGTTCATGCCCAATTCATTGATTTCCATTTTCTCTATTTATTCATGTAAGCATTCAATTATATAAAACTTTCCCTAGATACTACTTTTGCTGCATTCTATAAGTTTGGATAGGTTGTCTCATTCTCCTGAATGAAGTTTTTGATTGTTTCTATGATTTGTTGTTTAATCCCACCATTCTTTATGATTAGATTATTTAGTTTCCAATTAATTTTTGGTCAAACTTTCCATGGTCCTTAATTGCACATAATTTTTATTGAATCAAGATCTGGAAAGGATACATTAACTATGTCTGCCTTTCTGCAAAGGATTATGAGGTATTTATGCCCTTGAATATGGTCAGTTTTTGTGTATGTGCCACAAAACACTGAAAAAATTGAATATTTCTTTCTATCTACATTCAATTTTCTCCAGAGGTCTATCATATCTACTTTTTCCAGTGTTCTGTTCACCTCCTTATCTTCTTTCTTGTTTATTTTGATATTACGTTTATCAAGATCAGACAGGATTTGTTTGAGTTTCCACACTAGTAGAGTTTTGCTGTATACCCTTAATTTCTCCTGTAAGAATCTGCATACTGTACCATTTGGAGGATATATGTTTAGTAATGATATTACTTCATTGTCTATGGTGATTTTTAGCAGAATATCATTTTTTTCTTTATCTCTTTCGATTAGATCTATTTCTGCTTTTGTTTTGTCTGGGATTAGAATTGGTATCCCTGCTTTTTCTACATCAGCTGAAGCATAAATTTCTTGCTTCAACATTTTACCTTTACCTGTATATATTCCCCTGTTTCAAATGTGCTTTTGTAAACATCACATTGTAGGATAATGATTTTTAATCTATTTTGCTATCTTCCTCTGTTATGTGAGAGAGTTCATACCATTCACATTTACACTTACTATTACTGTTTGTGTCTTTCTCTCTATCTTATTTACCCCTTGTTTTTTATTTTATTTCTCCCTTCTCCCTTTCCATTCTCAATAGAATTTTTATTTTCACTATTACCTCCCTCAATCTTCTCTCCCTTCTATGAATCCCCTTCCTTTTATTTCCCTTTTTCCTTACCACTTCTTCCCTCCCTTGTAAAACTCTTCTCTTTACTTCCCCTTTTCCCCTCCTTCTGCCAGTAGGAGTATTAAGTATGTTTTACCCTCCTTGAACCAAATCAGATGAGAGTAAAAGTCAAACAATGCTCAACTACCCTCTTTCCTTCAAATATATTTTTGGTCCTCTTCCTGTGATATAATTTACCTTTTTAGGCCTCCTCCTTTTCTCCAATTTTAATCTCTTTACACCCTTAAAATTATATTTTAATCACACATCAATTAATTTCTACCCATTTCTTCTATCTTCGTGCATCCCCTTTAAATACCATAATAAATGTAGAATTCTCAAGATTAAAAGGCATCATCCTCTCCTATAGGAATGTAGACAGTTGGCCCACATAGAACAACATATATTTTCCCCATATTTACCTTTTTATGCCTATCTTGATTCTTGTATTTGAAGATCAAATTTTCTATTGAACTCTGGCCTTCTCCTCATGAAGTTCTGGGAAATCATTCTTTCATTGATTTTCCATCTCCTTGATTGAAAGATTATGCTCATTTTTGCT
Source organism: Potorous gilbertii (assembly GCA_028658325.1). Lineage (NCBI taxonomy): Eukaryota > Metazoa > Chordata > Mammalia > Diprotodontia > Potoroidae > Potorous > Potorous gilbertii. Next base: position 3,957 of record JAQQSK010004954.1, read on the forward strand.
GTAATATAGTAATCTAAACTCCTTTGCCTTATAGAATGTCATATTTCGATTCCTCCTATCTTTTAATGTAGAAGGTGCAAAGTCCTGTATGATGCTAACTGTAGTTCTTAGATATTTGAATTGTTTCTTTCTGGCTGCTTGGAGTATTTTCTCCTTACCTTGAAAGTGATAGAATTTGGTAACAATATTCCTTGACGTTTTCAATTTGGGACCTCTTTCAGGAGGTTGTAGTAATTTTTGATGACTGTTTTGCTATTGGATCTTGGCTCTCAGGGCAATTTTCCTCGATGAGTTCTTGGAGGATACTTTTCATACCCTTGCTTTCATCATGGCTTTCCAGTAGACCCATAGTTCTTAAACTTTCTCTCCTGGAACTAGTTTCCTGGTCAGTAGTTTTTCCAATGAGATATTTTACATTTTCTTCTATTTTTTCATTCTTTAGATCTTTTTTGACTCATTATTGATGTCTCATAATGTCATTAGTTTCTACTTGCCAGATTCTAATTTTTAATAAATTGTTTTCTTCACTTAACTTTGTGCCTCCTTTTCCATTTGTCCAGTTGTTCCTTGTAAGGAGTTATTTTCTCTAGTTAGGTTTTGTACCTCCTTCTCCATTTGTCCAATTTCCTTTTTAAGGAGCTATTCTCTTCAGTGAATTCTTTTTTTCATTTTTTTGTCAATTGTATTTTTAAAATCATTGGTCAAGTTAGTCTATTTCTCTAATTTCACTTTTAAAATCCTTCTTGAGCTTGTCCAAGAATGTTTTTGAGCTTGAGACCAATTCATATTGCCTTTTTCAGTTTCAGATGTGGGTATATTGTAAACACTCTCCTCTTTTGAATTTTATTTTGGCCTTCGGTCTCCTCATAGTAAGATTCTATGTTCTTTGCTTTTCTGGTTTCCTTCTTATTCGTAGTGAGTGCCTTTATCCTAGCTTTTAAAGTGCATATCTCCTTGTGGGGCACAGGGATTTCTGTTTCATGTTTCTAGTGCTGAGAACTTGAGGTTTTGTGTGTTTTGGACTCTGGTATTTTTAGCTAGAAAGTACAACGCTGCAGCTTACCTGGGGCTGAGCTTACTACTATGTGCCAAGACTGAGGCCAAGAGAAGTCTTTCTGAGTTTGTCCAGGTTACACTGAACCTCCTGGCTTGAGACGTGGGGGAGGAGTAGTCTGACCAATGGAGTTCTTCTCCCTTGAGTTAGAGCACAGGTAGGCTCAGTGGCTTGAGATCCCCTGTCTGGGTTGGTGTCTGCCCAATTCTCCTGGCTATGCTAAGGTCCACCTATGATCCTGGTGTTGGCACTTTCAGGTTCTAACCCCCAGGAGTTCAGGATCTCTTAGTTTGCTGAGATGGGACTGTGTGTGACACCTCTGGTTCTGCGCTGATCCCCTTCAGCTACAGCAAGAGGTACTCTTCTTGTCAATCTCCTTAGCTTCCTTAGCTGAGAGGTGGTTGTGTTCCTTCTGCTGTTCCCATTATTCCAGAATTTTTCCTGGGGAACTATTCTCTGGTTATTTCAAGGTCAATAAGAGGATGGTGAGAGCACTCAGAGTTTATTTCTCCTTCTTGTATTCCAGAAATTCAAGTAGGTGACTTTCAAACATTCAATATGTGGGCTGATAATCTCAGGAGTGGCTGTTGCTATTATCAGGGTCTCTGCCTTTCTCTCTCACTCAGTTCTGTTGGGTGGTCATCCTGTGCTATGTTTTAGAATCTATACTTCTACTTCTGCTTCAGTCTGCCCTGGTAGTTCCTGCTCTGTTTAGTTTATTTTTAAAATGTTATTTTCTTCAACATTTTTTTGGTTCCCCTTTTGCAAGCATTTGACTAATTTTTCGTGATTTTATTGAATCACTCTCATTTCTATTCCCAATTTTTCCTCTACTTCTATTATTTGATTTTCAACATTCTTCATGAGCTCTTCTATGTTCTGAGACCAATTCATATTTTCCTTGGAGGCTTTGGATGTAGGAGTTTTGACTTTGTTATTAACTTCTGGTTGTATGCTTTGATCTTCCCTGTCACCAAAGTTAGATTCCATAATATGATTTTCCCTTGTTTTTGCTCATTTCCCTAGCCAATTACTTGACTTTTGAGCTCTTTGTCAAAGTAATGGAGGATGTGTATTATGAACTACTAGATCCCCCCACAATCTGTGGGCCTAGAGTTCCAGAAATAGGTGCTGCTATTGCCCCTGCTGTTGCTCCACCTCTGCCTTCTCCATTGCTCTAGGATGGGGTTGAACCACTCTATTGTCTCACACAAGTCTAGCAGTACTTTTTTTCCAGTGACCTTCCACTTTGTCCCTGGTGTTTGGAATTGTGAAGTCTGGAAAGCACCACTGGTCCCAGTGATTCAGTCTCCACGAGGGCTACTGAGGTCCCATCTGTACCCACTTTCTGGACTGTTCTTTGCTCCCAGCCTGACACGATAGATGACCCCTGTTGACCTTACAGGCTGTCTTGGTCTGGAGATTTGGTTCACTCCATCATTCTGTGAGTTCTTCTCTTCCAGAATTTGCTTAGAGTCATTTTTACAGGTATTTTTCTGGGTTTGGGGGGAGAGCTCTAAAAATTCCCTTCTTTTAACTCTCTTCTTGGCTCCGACCCTCCTCAAGTTCTGATTATTTCACTTTGCATCAGTTCATAAAGTCTTGTCAGGATTTTCTGTAATCTTCCTGTCTATCTTTTCTTATTTCACAACAGTATTCCATGACAATCATGTTGTAATGGCTTGTTTAGTCATTACTCAATTAATGGTCATCCCCTCAGTTTTCAATATTTTGCTAAAATGACAAAGACTGCTATAAATATTTTTAGTACATGTAGCTCCTTTTCCTGTATCTCTAGTGTTCCCTAAGTATACCATCATCTCACCTACAGAGATGGATAGTTTTGTTTCCTTATTGCCTATTCTAATTCCTTCAATTTCTTTTTCTTGTCTTATTGCTATACTAACATTTCTAGTACAATATTGATTAATAGTGGTGAAAATGGAGATTCTTGCTTCACCCTTGATCTTATTGGGAAGATTTCTTGCTTATCCCCATTATGAATAATGCTTGCTGATGGTTTTAGATAGAGACTACCTATTATTTTAAGGAATGCTTCCTTTATTTCTATGCCCCCTCAATTCCTTTAATAGGAATGGGTGCTGTATTTTGTCAAAAATCTTTTTCAGCATCTGTTGGGATCATCTTAAAATTTCTATTATTTTTGTTATAGATATGGTCAATTATACTTATAGTTTCCTCAATTTTCAATTAAACCTTCATTCCTGGTTTCAATTTCATCTGATCAAAGAATTCAATTCCGGTGATATATTGCAGTAGTAACTTCACTAATATTTTGCTCAAAGTTTTTCCCCTTGATATTTCATTACTGAAATTGGTCGATAATTTTATTTCTCCATTTTAGCTATTTCTGGTTTAGATCTCAGGTTCATATTTGTGTTTGGTAGGGTTCTATCAATTTTTTGAAATAATTTATATAGTATAGGAACTAATTGTCCTTTAAATATTTGGTAGAATTCACTAGTAAAATCATCTGGTCTTAAGATTTTTATTTATTTATTTTATTTGTTTTCAGTGTTCAACAATCACTTCCATATATCTTAGATTTTTTCCCTTCCCTCCTCACTCACTCCCTGAGACGGTGTACTATCTTATATGTATTGTACACATACATTCCTATTAAATACATGTTGCATAGAAGAAATAAAATGAATAGGAGAAATCATAAATCAAAACAAAACAAAATATAATACAAAAGAAAATGGTCTATTTCTATTTGCTATCTAATTCTATAGTTCTTTCTCTGGATGTGGGAGACATTTTCCTTCAAGAATCCACTGGAAATTTTTTAAGTCCATGCATTGCAATGAAGCACCACCAGAAAAATTCTACCGGAAATATTCCTCCCAAGCTGTTCCTGTTGCTGTGTACAAAGTTCTTCTGATTCTGCTCCCTTCACTCAGCATCAGTTCAAAAAACCTTTCCAGACTTCTCTGAAGTCTTCCTGTGCATCGTTTCTCATAGCTCAATAGTATTCCATTACATTCATGTACCACAACTTGTTCAACCATTCCCCAGTTGATGACCATCCCTTTGATATCCAGTTTTTGGTTACCACAAAGAGAGCTTCTATAAATATTTTTGTACATGTGGGACTCTTTTCCAGTTTTATGATTTCTTGGAGATACAGTTCTAGAAGAGGTTCTGCTGAATCAAAGGTTATGCACATTTTTTCCCTTTGGGTATAGTTCCAAATTGCTCACCAAAATGATTGAATCAGCTCGCAGCTCCACCAGCAATTAGTGTTCCAACTCTCCCACATCTTCTCTGACATTTATCACCTTCCTCTTTTGTCGTGTTAGCCAATATGATAGGTATGATGTGGTCCCTCAGAGTTGTTTTAATTTGCATCTCTCTAATCAACAGTGATTTAGAGGATTGTTTCCTTTGATTACAGATCCCTTTAAATTCTTCCTCTGAAAACTCCCTGCCTATATCCTTTGACCATTTATCAATTGGGGAATGACTTGTGTTCTTGTAAGTTTTGCTCAGTTTTCTATATATTATAGTAATGAGGCTTTATCACAGACACTAGTGACAAAATTCTTTCCCAATTTTCTGCTTCCCTCCTAATCTTGGTTGCATTGGGTTTGTTTGTGCAAAAACTTTTCGATGTAATGTAATCAAAATTATTCATTTTGCACTTCATGGTGTTCTCTATCTCTTATTTGGTCATAAATTTCTCCTTTCTCCATACATTTGGCAAATGCACTATTTCCTTACTCCCATAATTTGTTTATTGTATCAGTTTTTATACCTACATCATGTATACATTTGGATTTTATTCTCTTGTACACTGTCAGGCTTTGGTCTATGCCCAGTTGTCACTACACTGTTATGCAATTTTCCAAGATCATATATCAGAAATTCTACCTTAAGTCTAGAGACTGAGTTTTTTCTATTCTCTCACACTTTCAATCTACAAGAGCCTTTTGTCCATGACACACATACTCCCAAGAAAGGTTAATAACCTCTGTTCTAAGGAACATTTAAGGATTGTACTTTAGGTTAACATTCTAAAGTCAGCTCCCTGTTAATCTGATTTCAATGGCTTGTACAATGAGACCTCTATTTATTCCAAACCCCTCCTCCTCCTGAGAATGAGATAAGTCAGAATACATAATGTAGTTTAAGTTGAATCGCAGGTATTGACTTAATTCAATATTACTGTGCTGCTCTACATATATATTCTTTACCTATTACTTTCTCAAATAGACTTCACAGATTAAACAGAAAATGGGAGAATAGTGTTCAGGCTGTGAATATATATTTAAAATTCTATCATACTCAATTAAGCAGTTCTTTTTCATTCTCATTTCTAGGAGTCTATGGATTAATTCCTTTGACACTATTTTCCTACAAGATATATAACAATAATCTGCCTATGACTGCTCAAAATCCAAATTTTCCAACTAACTCAAGCAACCAATTGTATGCATTGTTAAGGGAAACACATTATTTGTATTCTAGCTATAAAGTACTTTTTAAGGGGTATTGAAATTGCCCACTTTTGTGGAACTGTTGTTCCATCTATCTCTAATTATAGATACCTCTATGTTGAGAAACATGGAGACAGTTTGTTACCCTAGTCAAGGATATATCTATGCTGTGATTATTGATCTTATGTCACCCAATCTGATGACAATTATATGAAATTGAGAGACAGGAGCAGGTGGTCAGCTGCTGCAGGATGTCATTTGAGCACTGCAGATGTTAACTGCATGAGGTTCAACCATGTAGAGAGTGTGACAGCAGGATAACATACAGATTATTATTTTCTTGACAAACTACAATATAGAGGAAACAAACAGGAAAGCTATTTGACTGATTTGGATAATTTTGACTATTTTAAGTATTTCAAAAATAAGCAGAAAAAAAGAGACTTTTCCTTTCAAATAAGAAAGGCTTTCTCTTCCCTCCTCCCCACCCCAAAACAGCTGGGTTGTAAATTTAAGGTTTGTTTTCCCAACAAAAACTTTCAAAATGATCCCATACTGATATACTTCTTGATTTTTATGAGATTTGGATCTATGAGAGACCATAAAGTTCATCTTTGTCAATGCTTTCATTTTTACAGGTTAGGGAACTGAGGGCCAGAGGTGGAAGCTTTCTTGCCCAAGGTCACATTCCTAGTAAATGGAAGATTTGGAATTCAAGCCTAGGTGACTTATAGATTTAGAGCAACAGAATGATCATGTAATCTGAGCCCTTCATTTTATATGTGAGGGGACTGTGGCCCAGAGAAGTTAAGGGAGATGCCCATGATGACAGAGGTACTAAATCTGAAGCATGATGTTAATCCATGTCTTTTTAGCTTGAGGATTCTATGTACTACTTCTTAATGGCTTTGATTGCAAATCCAGTACTCTTTCTAATACAATTTCTGTCCCTTCTACATATCCTGGAGCTTATTTCTCTTAGAGGGGCCTTGGATATAGCTGTGGAGCTGCTTGGGAGGAAAGAAATGATTTCATCAGAATTCAGAAGACAGTACATAGATAATGCATCCCATGTATAAACATACGCATGAAACTCAGTATTTTCAGATGTAGAAGTATGAGCTTTCCAAATAATGAACCTTCCTTTTACTGAATCCTGTTGCATTTACAAATATCTTAAAGAAAGCAAAGCTCATTCCATGAGTTAGACTTCCACGCAGAATAAGGAAGGTAGGAAAAATTCAAAATGTTTCTGACATAGTGGAAAGACAACTTAACATGAAGTCAGAAGAATGAATTTAATTCTCAGCTCTCCTCTATTCACTCCAGTTTGACCTATAAAATACTGATATGACCTTGGGCAAGTCATTTAAAATCATTGATTTGGAACTCAAAGGTCACCTAGTCCAATCACCTAATATTATAGTTTAGGAAGTTTAAATATAGAGGGGAAGAGTGAGTTATTCAAGTTCAAATGAAGATGGAAAGGTCAGAAATTAACCCTAAGTAATTTGTAAATTGGGCACCATTTTCAATGCACTAATTGGGACTGCAGATTTCTTATATGCATGAAGGGACAATATCTTTAGATGATCTTCAGGAACTTCTCTAGTGCTAATATTCTAAATTCTGTAATTTAAAAACAATCAATTAGAAATTCATTTGTCTTTACTTACTATTTCATAATAGAAATAGTCCCATCTGAAAATTAAATCTAAGCATCATTTCTACTGCAGTAAAAATGTACTTGTTGGAGATAATCCCATTAGTACCTGACTGAGATCAACAACATTCACGACATATGTGGGAGGGAGAGATAATTGTGAAGGTAAAGATGCCTTAAGTGGAGTGAATAAAGAACATTAACTTAAGATCTTTTGCGCAATGGAAAAGTGCCACAATCTATGGCAGGTACAACAACTCTAAGCACAACCTTGGTGTCAGGATGTTGAACATTTCGCATGATATAAAGAACCTGGAAAGCCTATGAGAGGTCACATTTAAGGAAGTTTCCATACAGGATGAGGGAGAGTGAGGAGAAAAGAGAATTCATTCCATTCCAATATCTTTTGTGATTTAATTTCTATAATTCTTAGATTAATTTAATTTGACTTTCATTTAATATCAAAGAAGATTCATATATATTATCTTATTTTGTAAAAACACATCACTTATGCCTTCTAATGCAGAGTTCAAAAACACAAAACAGAGATACAAATACTAAGTAAAATGTGAAATGATATAGAAATGACTAAGCAAACAGTGACAGTAACATGCAAATGAAAAGAAAATAAGCACTATATTTCTTAGGAAGATTGTTTTTATTATACACTTGTAGATGCAAATTATTTTGTATTGTTTCATTCCCAAATTGCCAAATGTATTTCTTTGTACTTCCTTCTGTGAGAACCTATACATCACAATTAATAAGAAAATGTAAACAACAAAATGATAGAAAATTCACAGAAATGAGATTAAGGTTGAGTCTCATAAGTATCCCTAATAGATTGTGTGATCATAGGCAAATCACTCTGTCTTGACTTTAGGTGATTGCTAAGGTCCTTTTCAGTCCCAAAGTCCAGTCCCACTGTGAAGAAATTGGTATATTACTGTGCTATAAACAAAGGTGAGCTCAACGATATTAGAAAACAGGGATAGATTTGAATGAAATAATGAAGAACAAAATGAACAGAACTAAGGGAATGTTGTATATAGTAACAGTAGTATTATTTTAAGAACAGCTTTAAGTAACTAAGTCCAATTGACTATTATAAATATCAAATTCACATAGAAAGAGCATATAAAGGAAGATGTTACTTGCAACCTTTGAAATTAACGATTCATTTAAATAAGTATACAAAAATTTTGTACACACATACACATTTGTGTCTAATGATAGCCATCTGGGGGATGGGGGAAGGAAAAAAGAAATGTACATAATACTTGAAAGTAAGAGTAAGTTGTACAGAATAGATTTGCAATTTCATGTGCAATTGTCTTTTTAAAAATTATTCTGTATTAAGATAATGCTTGTTAAAATAAAATAAATAAAATAAAAACACTGACTAGACATATGGCATTGGCAAGCACTTGATAGAAATTAGCCAATAAGGAGAGGAGGAGTCTGTAGTAGGAAACAATTGGGAGTTGTGTTTTGGACATTTTCAGCATGGAAAGCCTAAGGTATTCAGGTAGTAAAATCCAAGTGGGAGATGTTGTACAAGAGATTAGGTAAATGATGGTATGTCAGAAAGACTTAAATTCAAAACCTGACAATAAGCTTTTCAATCCATGGACAAATTTCTTAACCTTTGTGAATCCCAGTCACAATACTAAGATGTATCTAGTAAATTATAAACTTCTGTGACACATATCTGAGAGAATTATCAAACATGAAATTATATATCCCATCAAATTTTTGACGTTATTGTGACTACAAATTAAACAAGATGCTATGACTTTGTGAACTGATCCAATCATTGTGGAGGTAGTTTCAAACTTTGACCAAAGGGCAACCTAATTGTGCATACCCCTTGATCCAGAAATACCATTACTAGGCCTATATTCCAAAGATATCAAAGGGAAAAGGACCTAAATGTGCAAAAATGTTAGTAATGGTTATTTCCGTGATGGCAAAACATTGGAAACTTAAGGAATGTCCATCAATGGCTGAACACGCTGTGGTATCTTAAGATGATAGAATACAGTGGTGCACTGAGAAATGATGAGATGAAAGACTTCAGAAGATCCTGAAAAGACTTGCATGATATGATGCAAAATGAAATAAGCAGAACATTGTACACAGGTGAAGATCAGCTATGAATGATTCAATTCTTCTCAGAACATAATTATTCAAGACAAATCAAAGGACTCATGAAGGAAAATGCTCTTCATATCCAGGTGAAGAAGTTATGGGCTCTGAATGCAGATCAAACCATATTTTTTTCACTCACTGTATTCTTTTTTACATTTTTCCTTTTTTAATCTTTCTTCTTTCCAACTGTGACTTATATAGAAGTAAGTTTTCCTTGAAATCACATGTTTAAATTATATCAAACTGCATATCATTTTCAGAAGACGGGAAGAAGGAAAGGGAAAAAAATTGAAACTCAAAATCTTGCCAAAATGAATGTTAAAAATTTTCTTGACAAGTATCAGGAAAAATAAAATACTATTATACTCAGAGAAATGTAGGGTCTGATACACAGGTACCCAATAAGGATGCATTACCAATTCTAGGAAAAGATAAACATTATCTTAGGCACCAACCATAAAAGTCATAGTGTAACTCTGGCCCTGAGAATCCCTAGAACTAGAACTTATTAAATGATATGGTATGCCACACATCAAGCAGGATCAAATTTCACATAACTAATTAACATTTTTGTAGCTCTCTAAAAGGCATGCAGAAGTTCAATCTTCTAATATCAATCACAGCCTCATAGGCTCATAGGCTCATTAGGACCTCATAATCATATTTCATTGCTCTTGTGACTGGTACAATGAAAATGGTGACCAAGTCACCCTCTGAAATTCTGCAACTCTAAGATCTGTTGACAAATTGACTCTGTGCTTTCCAGAGTTTACATAGTTTACTGGTCTGTTCTAACAGAGTTTGAAGTCTTCATTTTGTTGCACATCTTGCTTTCTATGTATGTTTGCATCTAGATGTTCTTCTTTTTTCCTATGTTTTCCTTTTTTTCATAGGCTTCCATTTTATTTAGAAACAGGAAGTGCAACATATGCATATGGACCTGTGGTTTTCTTTTTTGTTTGATTTTACCACCTGCTTTCTTTATCCTGGCCAATTAGCTTCACTATAGGAAGGAGAATGCTGAAATGTCCATTCTTGCTTGAGAAAAGTTTAGAATTAGACATTGTAAAAAAAAATCAAAACAGAACAAAACTTTTGATGGTCATATCCATCAAAAATTTTGACTTTCCTTCCTTCTTTCCTGTCCATTCTTCCTTCCATCTCTTCCTTCCTTACCTCTTTTTTTCATTCCCTCCATTCTTCCTTCCTTCCACTGGAATTTGGTCAGGGTTCAAATCTGGTTGAATGTGATAAACAAGAAAAGAGTTCTGCAAGATATATACCAGAGATCTCTAAGACCAGATGTTCACTACTATCAAACAAGTATGGCCGCACCTGCAGAATTTAGCTACTTTAGTACCACAGTAACTTCAAGACACCACCCCAAACACAAACACACATTTTGTGCATCTTTTGCATTGTTTCACTTCTAGTCTCTTTTTCCACATCGAAAGTGATAAGGTCTAGAATATAATGTGAACTTACATATAATATGACAAAGTAGTAAAATCATAGAATTCTTTCTCATTGACTCTGTCTCACTTCAGTTTAAGTGGAGGAAAAACTCTATTCCTCTCAGTTACATTTAGCCTATTTGTTACATTCATAGTCAGAAAAACTTAGGGTAAATTGACATAAAAGCTTAATAGCTGCATGAAACAACATTTAGTGTTAGTTCAAATAAATATCTTTTTCATTATCTTCAACTCTTCAATTCACTGTCCTTCCACTGGGTTAGGAGACAAATAGGAAACCAGTTGCTGGATAGTTCAATGAATAGGAATATCCATGCTCCAGGGATGGAGAGGGAATTAAGATTCTGTGGACTCGGTCTGAGCCTTTTACCAATGATGCATCTTCCCAATTGTGATGACAAGCAAAGAGGAATCTTTTGCTGTTTTTATTTTAGTATAACCAAGTGTCTCTGATTGAATCTTGCCTTTATCAACCAAGAATCTTTACTAGGAGTGAAGTACAGAAATAAGAGTTTCTTTAACTGGAAACAGTTTATGTATTTATAGTGTTAATGTGATTAAAAATCCCCCTTTCCTCTACTCCCCATCCCCATTAATGGTCCTGAGAAGATTTGCAGGAAGGCTCACATCTTCTCTTAAAGAGGCACTGGTTCTGAAGGATTGCAATGCCCTTTGACTCTAAAAAATGAATAGATACTCTGAGGGTGAGGTTTTACTTTGGGGTTTACTTACTAGAAGTGTTTGTTTAACCATGTAAGACTGTGGGAAGCCTTTAAGGAGACCTCTGGCTTTGAAAATCCAGATGTTGGTGCTTCCCTCCCTAGTAATTATGGTCAGACAGACCTGTATGTTGATTTGTGATATGTTCATTGATTATGTTCAGACAGTTGGAAGTCATCTCTGTTGATCTTTGATTTCTCTATTTTCTCTAAAGCTCAGAGACTTTTTCCGTTGAACTAGGTGAATAGTATATCTGTTTGATTAAAGGAGATTACTAACACCCTCGCAAAGTACTTTTCATTTTATAAATGCAAATCTAAGAACTTGGGGCAGTAGGCTCCTCATATGTCAGGGTCCTTACTGTTACACTATGGCATAGTCAGTAGAATTTGCATAAATTTAAAGGAAAGTATCAGGTTTTCTGTGACTAGGATAATTGTTTCCCAGTTGTGGTGGCTATGGTTCTATGCAGCCCTGGGAAGTGGGGATGGTCAGAGCCTGGTATGAGTGGATTTGCCTGGATTCTCACTGTACTGGGGGAGTGAAAGTGGTGAAAGTTTATCATATACAGAAACCAAACCAGAGCGATGAGAACTTGGATTGGAGCCCTTGAACCTGAGTGGAAAACTGACTTCGTACTGATCCATCAGAAACAGAAAACTGCTAATGTGCTGACCTTGGTGAGGTGAGAGGAAGAGAGCTGCCTGTGTAGACCAGGTGGGAGTTGGGAGTGCTCAGCTCCTGATGCAGGTGGAGGAACCTAGGAGCTCAGAGTTTAGCCCTGAGGCAAGATGGGGAGGGTGCAGCCAGACACTGAGTGCAGTTTTTTGCAGGATTTTCCTGGGACCATGAGGGACCCCGGGGGGTAGAGTTGCTTATGGTGGGTGGGGGGAAGTGCTCTGTACCCCCAAGACTCCACCTTAATGGCTTTGTTGCCCAGAAGTCCCACTCAAGAGTTGAAAAAAGAACCTGCAGCATTGCTAAGACTGGGACTTGGCTTACTAGAGCCTACACTGGAGAGTGCTTGCAATGGCAGGGTGGAGAGGACATTTCTGTTTGGGATTGAGGAAAGAGGAACTGGTTGCTCTCTCCTCAATGAATGATGTTATGTTATATTTATACCTTTGTGTTTGTTTAAAGCCATATGAGTTGGTATGTTACATATTCTGTAAATGTGAATTACTTGTATTTACATAAGAAATGTTGATGTCTTTATTTGTTCCAGGATCCATGGTCATTTTGATTATAAGGCCAATAATCCTGGAAAAGTTCAGTGTAAAGTCATGCAAAGTAGGATCTTTTGCTGTTTTTGTTTTAGTATAATCAAGAAGTGTAATGCCCCTACTTGTTCCAGGATACATGGCCATTTAGATTATAAGGGCAAAGATCCTGGAGGTGTGGAGTGTGATGAGAAGTAAAGTGGGATCTTCAGCTCTTTTTGTTTCAGTATAATCCAATGCCTCTGATTGAATCTTGCCTTTATCAACCAATATTCTGTACTAAGGGCAAAATCTGAGGAATGAAAGTATTTGTTTGGCCAGGCAGACTGGAAAGTCAGTAAGGAGCCCTGAAGTTTTGAAAACCAAGTTGTTGATGTTTCCCTTTCTGGTAACTATGGTCAGACAATTGAACCTGTCTATTCACCTGTGACATATGTATTGATTATGATCAGAGAGTTGGAAGTCATGTATGTTGATCTTTGATTTTTTCTGCATTTTCTCCGAAGCTTAGGGCACTGACTTTTTCTCATGAACTAGGTGAATTACAGATGTGATTGATTTTTTTTTATTATTTAAGTTTTCAACATTTATTCCCACAAAATTTTGAGTTCCAAATTTTCTCTCCATCTCTTCCCTCCCTTCACCCCAAAACGCCTTGCATTCTAATTGCCCCTTCCACCAATGTGCCCTCCCTTCCAACACCCCTCCTTTCTCTTATCTCCATCTTCTCTCTTGTCCTGTAGGGCAAGAAAAATTTCTATACCCCATTACCTGTATTTCTTATTTCCCATTTGTATGCAAAAACAATTCTCAACATTTGTTCCTAAAACTTTGAGTTCCAACTTCTCTTCCTTTCTCTGTCCCCACTCATCCCCACTGAGAAGGTAAGCAATTCAATATAGGCTACACAATATGTGTAGTTTTGCAAATGACTTCCACAAGTGTCATGTTGTGTAAGACTAACTATATTCCCTCCATCCTATTCTGTCCTTCATTTTTTTATTCTTTCTTTTCACCTTGTCCCTCCCCAAGAGTATTTACTTCTAATTGCTCCTTCCTTCCATTTGCCTTCCCTTCTGTCATTTTCCCCCTGTCCCAGTTATCCCATTCTCTACTACTTTCCTGTAGTGGATAGATTTTCACACCAAAAGAAGTGTGCATGTTATTCCTTCCTTGAGCCAAATGTGATGAGATGAAGCCTCACTTTTTCTCTCTAACCTCCCCCCATTTCCCATCCATTGGAAAAGCTTTGTATTGCCTCTATAATTTGTCCCATTCCATTTGTTTCTTTCTCCCCCAATATATTCTTCTCTCACAGCTTAATTTTATTTTTTTATATATGATCATTTCCTATTCAACTCACACTGTGCTCTCTGTCTCACTCTCTATGTATATATGTGTGTGCATGTGTATGTGTAATCGCTCCAACTACCCAAATACTGAGAAAAGTTTCAAGAGTTGAAAATATTCTCTTTCCATGTAACAATGTAAACAGTTCAACTTTAGTGGACTCGTGATTTCTCTTTCCTGTTTATCTTTTTATGCATCTCTTGGGTTCTGTGTTTGAAAGTCAAATTTTCTTTTCAGCTCTGGTCTTTTCATCAAAAATGCTTAAAAGTCCTCTGTTTCATTGAAGGACCATTTTTTCCCCTGAAGTATTATATTCAGCTTTGCTGGATAGGTGATTCTTGCTTTTAATCCTAGTTCTTTTGATTTCTGGAATGTCATATTCCAAGCCCTCGATTCCTTAATGTAGAAGCTTCTAGACCTTGTGTTATCCCTATTGCATTTCCACAATATTCAAATTGTTTCTTTCTAGCTGCTTACAATATTTTCTCCTTGACCTGGGAATTTGCTGCAATATTCCTAGGATCTTTTTGGATCTCTTTCAGGAGGTGATCAGATTCTTTCAATATTTTGCCCTCT
>JAQQSK010004955.1:0-17106 GCA_028658325.1 Potorous gilbertii
CCTATTCCACGCCCTTCGATCCCTTAATGTAGAAGCTGCTGGATCTTGTGTTATCCTGACTATATTTCCACAATACTGGAATCGTTTCTTTCTAGCTGCTTGCAATATTTTCTTTTTGACCTGGGAACTCTGGAATTTGGCCACAAAGTCCTTAGGAGTTTCTCTTTTTTCAATCTCTTTCAGGGGGTGATCGATAGATTCCTTGAATACTTATATTGCCCTTTGGTTCTAGAATATCAGGGCAGTTTTCCTTGATAATTTCATGAAGGATGATGTCTAGGCTCTTTTTTTTGATCAAGGCTATAGGTAGTCCCATAATTTCCAAATTGTCTCTCCCGGATCTATTTTCCAGGTCAGTTGCTTCTCCAATGAGATATTTCACATTCTCTTCCATTTTGTCATTCTTTTGGTTTTGTTTTGTGATTTCTTGGTTTCTCAGAAAGTCATTAGTCTCCATCTGTTCCATTCTAAATTTGAGAGGACTATTTTCTTCATTGAGCTTTTGCACCTCTTTTTCCACTTGGATAATTCTGCTTTTGAAAGCATTCTTCTCCTCATTGGTTTTTTGAACCTCTTTTGCCAATTGAGTTAGCCTGTTTTTCAAGGTGTTATTTTCTTCAGTATTTTTTTGAATGTCCTTTATCAATGTATTTACCCGTTTTTCATGCTTTTCTTGCATCTCTCTCATTTCTCTTCCCAGTTTTTCCTCCACCTGTCTAACTTGATTTTCAAAATCATTTTTGAGCTCTTCCAAGGGCTGAGCCTATTGCATATCTATTTCAGATGTTTGGGATACAGAGACCTTGAGTCGTATGTCTTTACTTGATGGTAAGCATTCTTCTTCCTTGTCAGAAAGGAAGTGGGGTATCATCTGATCCCCAAAAAAGTAACCTTCTATGGTCTTATTTTTTCCCCTTTTCTTGACATTTTCCCAGCCAGTTACTTGACTCCTGAGATTCCTCCCCACCCCCGCCTAGATCTGCCCAGCTAGTGCTTGGGGTATGAGATTCAAATGCTGCTCCCCAGCCTCAGGGCTTTTAGTGGCAGGCCTGGCTGCTATTCAATGGGAGCTTAAGTTCTGGTGCTCACGTTTAGGCAGTGCTGCCTCCCAGGCTCAGTTCCCTCAGGGGGTATATGCAGAGACCTTCTGTAATGGAGCTCCTGCTTAGCTCCTGCCTGCTCTGGGAGACTCTGGCCGCCAGCGGCCTCTGCTGCTGCCTACTGAGGGGGCCCGAGTCATGGAGACACCCTGCTCCCCCTCAGCACATCCAGACGTCTCTCTCACTGACCTGTGTATCTGTGGGTGGAGGGACCTTCGTGGCCGCTGGAGATTCTGTCCCTGAAGCCTGTTCGGATCTGTTGTGTCTTCTCAGTGCCGCTCGGCCAGGGCAGGGCTGGGCTCTGCTCCTGTCCAGCGCACGACGGACCTTTGGGATCAGTTTTTCAGGGCTCTCTGGAATGGAAATCTTCTTCACTGTGTTGCTTCATGGCTTCCACTGCTCCAGAATTTGTTGGGAGTTCTTTTTAGAGGAAATCCATGGGCTGTGGATTTGGAGCTAGCATATGTGAGTCTTTCTACTCTGCCATCTTGGTTCTACCCCTGACTTTCGAGCATTCTTGATGATAAGACCAGAGCCGAAAAGGAAATTTGACTTTCAAACACTAGAAACAAGAAAAGCATCAAAAACTAAACAGGAACGAGAAATCACAAGGGACTTACTGAAGTTGAACTGTTTACATTCCTACATGGAAAAACAATTATTTGTAACTCTTGAAACTTTTTTTCGGATCTGGGTAGTTGGTGGGATTACGCACACACATATATGTATATGTACATATATGTGTGTGTATGTATGTGTGTGTGTCTGTGTGTGTAGAGAAGGAGCGAGACTGAGTGAGTTGAATCGGAAGGGATCATATCTAAAAAAAATAAAATTAAGGCGTGAGAGAGGAACATATTTTGAGGAGAAAGGGAGAAATGGAATCCAACAAAGTGATTCATAAAAGAGGCAAGAAAAACACTTCAACTGAGGAAAAAGGAAGAGAGATGAAAGGGAAAACGTGAAGCTTACTCTCATCACATTTGGCTCAAGGAAGGAATAAAATGCACACTCATTTTGGTATGAAAACCTATCTTAGAGTACAGGAAAGTGGGGGAGAAGAGGAAAAGTTGGGTGAGGGGGATGATGGAAAGGACTGCAAATGGGAGGAGGGAGCAATTAGAAGTCAGCACTGTTGGGGAGTGACAAGGTCAAAAGAGAGACTAGAAGAAATGGGGGAGAGGATAGGATAGAGGGAAATATAGTCAGTCTTATATAACATGACTTTTGTGGAAGTCATTTGCAAAACTACACATATATAGCCTATATTGAATTGCTTGCCTTCTCAGTGGGAATGGATGGGGAGGGAGGAAAGAAGAGGAGTTGGAACTCAAAGTTTTAAGAACAACTGCTGAGTGTTGTTCCTGCATACAGCTAAGAAACAAGAAATACACGTAATGGGGTATAGAAATTTATCTTGACCTACAATACAAAAATAGATGGGGATAGGGGAATGGAGGGATGTTAGAAAGGAGGGGAGATTTTTGGTAGGGGTAATTAGAGTGTTCAGCGTTTTGGGGTGGGGAAAGGGGAGAGAAGGGGAAAAAATTTGGAACTCAAAATTATGTGGAAATTAATATTGAAAACTCAAAGTGAATACATTTTTTTAATAAAGGGAATTGAAGATAAGAAAACTTTTGAAGTATTAATTATGAATAAGGGTTGGTGTTATAAAAAAGTATAAAATAGATAATATCTGGTTAATTTTCTTCAAAAAATGACAGAAAAGAAAATTACCAATGTAAAAACTGGAAAGGAAAATTCACCACCAATGAAGAGGAAATTAAAACAACAATTAGGAGCAATTTTGCCCAATTTTATTCCAATAAATCTGACAATATAAGTGAAATGAATAAATATTTACAAAAGTATAAATTTCCCAGATGAACAGAAGAGGAAATAAATTCTTAACTCCATTTGAGAAAAAAAAATGAACAAGCCATCAATTAACTCCCTAAAAAATAATGTTCAGGATCAGATGAATTTATCAATGAATCAAGAGAGAACTTACAGCATAATTAATTCCAGCACTTAAAAACTATTTGAAAAAAAGTAGGAGGAGTATTTGTACCAAAGTTTTCATCACACATATTAGTGATGATATCTAAAACAGGAAGAACTAAACAGAAAGAAAATTTTAGACCTCAATTTCTATAATGCATATTGATGCAACTTAAATTAAATATTGATATTAACATAACAAATATACATAATATAATAAGCAAAATAAATTAAAACTAAATGAAACATTAGCAACGAGATTATAGCAATCAATCAGTAGAATAATACACTGGTCAGGTGGAATTTATACCAGAAATGCAATGTTGGTTCAATATTCAAAAAACTATCTGAATAATTAACCATATCAATTAAAAAGGAAACAGAAATAATATGATTATGTCAGTAGATGCAGCAAAAGCTTTACTTTTATTTACTTTATTTACAAAACTACTTTACTCATTCCTGTTAAAATACTACAGAACATGTCAATAAGTGGAGTTTTCCTTAGAATGATATGTAGCATCTATCTAAAATCATCAGCAAGCATAATCAGTAATGGGAATGTGCTGGAAGCTTTCCCTATAAGAAGAGGGTGAAGGAAGAACGTCTATTACCACCTCTTTAATTTTGTATTTTATATTGTACAAAAATGTTAACTTTAGCACTAAGAGAAGAAAAAGAAAATGAAGGAGTTTCAATTGACAATGAGGAAACAAAACTATCACTTTTTGCAGATGATATGATTATAAAATCAACCAAAAAAATTACTTGAAACAATTAGCAACTTTAGTAAAGTTGCGGAATATAAAATAAACCTACATTAGCATTTTCTATATTCATAAGAAAGCCAAGCATCAAAAGACAGAATGAAAAATTCCGTTTAAAATTACTGTGAACAATTCATATTCTTTGCAGTCTACCTGCCAAGACAAACTCAGGAATTATATAAACACAGTTACCAAATACTTTTCATACAAAAAAAAGTCCGATCTAAAAAACTGGAAAAAATATCAGTTGCCCATGGATAGGCCAACCTAATACAATAAAAATGACAATTCTACATAAATTAATTTATTTTTTTAGTGCCATATCCCTCAAACTACTAAATTTTATGGAGTTAGAAAAAAATAACAATAAAATTCATCTGGAAGAAAAAATTGTCTAAAATACCAAGGGAATTAATGAAAAAATGCAAAGGAAGATAGCCTAGCTATATCAAATCTAAAATTGTATTATATTTCAAAACTATTTGATAATGGTTAAGAAATAGAGTAGTGGAATAGATTAGATACACAAGGCACAGTGGTCAATGGTTATAGTAAGCTACAGTTTGATAAACACTCTGGGAAAAACACTATTTGAAAAAGACCACTGGGAAAAATGTAAAATAGTATGGTAGAAAGTAGTAATAGACCAACATCTTATATCATATACTAGGAGAAAGTCAAAATGGATGCATGATTTAGGCAAGAAGTGTGTTACTATAAGCAAAGGAATAGTTTACCTGTCAGATCTATACAGATAGATTTAAGCAAGATCTATAGATAGCAAGAGGTAGAGAGAACATTATGAAATGCAAAATGGATATTTTTGATTACTAAAAAAAGCAGCAATCCAAGAAAAAAAAAACCAAGCAGATTATGAAAAGAATATCAATTGCAAAAGGAGATCCAGAATCTTAATGAAGAAAGCAATTCTTTGAAAATCAGAATTGAGAAAGGGGAAGCCTTAAAAATCATGAGATCAAGAAATAATAAAAGAAAATATTCAAAAAATTAGCAAAATACATGAGAATGTGAAACATGTTGAAACAATTGATCTAGAGAAGAGGTCAAGAAGAGAAAACATAAGAATTGAAAAGCTATGATAAAAAAAGAATCTTGATACAATATTACAAAAATACGAAAGAAAACTGTCCTGAGCATTAGAACAAGAGGGAAAAGTAGAAATAGGAAAAAAAATCCACTGATCATCACCTGAAAGAGATCCTATGAAAAAACTCCAAGGAATATTTTTAATACAATATCCATCTCTCTCCATCACAAATTGTAGGCTTATTGGTGTCTCATTTGATCCTATTCTAGATTCATCTCCTCCTCTCCTCTCCTTTCCTCTCCTCCCTTTCTTGGTGATCTCAATCCCTTTCAAATGTTTAATTTAAACATCTGTGCATATAAACCGGAAATCTACATATCCAATTCAAATATCTCTTAAACTCTAGTCCTGAGTCACCAATTGCCTGTTTGATATTATTACCTAGATATATTCCTTTGGCATCACTCTCCACTCTCATGCCCAAAGGTGCCAATTTTTGTCAAAGGCACCAATTATCTTTTTGACCCACCATGGTTTATAACCTCAGAGTCATGGTTTTCTCTCTCTTTCCATTGCCCACATAAATCAGTTGCTGTCTTATTTGTTTTACTTGCCTAATGTGTGGTGAATCCATGCTGTTTTCCCTATTCAGATGACTATTATACTGATTTACATTCTTGTTATTTCATTATTTCTTGCCTGTACTCTTTTAGTATTATGGCTATTAGTCTGTTTATTTCCAGTCTTCCCCCTATCCAAACCATCCCTCAAATAGCTGAGACAATAATCTGTTAAAAAATAAGACACCTTTCTGACCTTGTCATTCCTTGTTAAAAAACCTTCAATGGCTGCCTACTGTCGATAGGACAGAATAAAACCCCCTGAACCTTAAGTTCAGTACCACTCCATAAGCTTATTCTCAATGCTACTTGCATCCTTCTCATTTAGCCCTGCTTAAACTATTCCATGATAGAGCTGTATTTGTATTTTTCCAAATTTAGCATTTGAAGCCCCATGTAATGGGGCCTCTTTCTGACTTGCACCATTTTTATGACTGAAAGAGGCCAACAAAGAAAACAAATGTGAAATTTAGCCTGAACAAAGCAACTAAAGAGACAAAAAGTCATGCTTCAAGGTTTGGGGTTTCAGTTACTCATTTGTATATGACAGAATGAGGTATTTTAGAATTAATAAGCAGGGAACTCTGCAACTAAGAGTGGTTTTATAATCATTACCTGGGAAAACTGGACAAGAGTGTGATAGAAATTAGGTTTGTAACAACACCTCAAACCATGTACCAAGGCATGTCCTGAATATACATGACCTAGTTATTAAAAGTCACATGGTAAACACATTTGATTACCAAGGAAGAAATTATTTTTCTGATCTGTGGATAATGAAAGAATTCATGACTATGCGAGGCATAGAGAGGATTGCACAAGATAAAATGGAAATTTTTAATTACATAAAAATTTACAGGTTTTTACATGAAATTTAATACTGTAAATATCAGGAGTAAAACAGGTAACTTGGGGAAAACCTTTGGAATACGTTTCTTAAATAAAGATCTATATGAACACCTGATTAAAATTTAAGAGTCATTTCCTACTTAATAAATGTAAAACGATATGAACAATTAATAAGTGTGTGCTCATCCTTCGTTGCCGAAGAAGACCATGCCATCAGAGGAATAATGAAATTACTTGCTCTTGACTTTCTTTTGAGTGAGGGAGGGCTGTGCAGGTCACCAGCCTCACTTATCCTCCAGAGCCATCTGAATCCATTGACCAGATATATTCATCAGGATGACTGGAGAAAACCCAGAATGAGGCAGCTGGGGTTGACTTGTCCAAGGTCACACAGGTAGTGAGTGTCAAGTGTCTGAGGTGAGATTTGAACTCAGGTCCTCCTGACTCCTCCTCTTGTGCTCCATCCACTGCACCACCTAGCTGCCCACTGAACAATTAATATTCAAAGGAGAAAGGAACTATAAGCTATCAGTAAATATAATGAAATGATTTGAACAACTAATAATTAGAGGAATGCAAATTAAAATTACTTTTAAGGTCCCCCATACCTAACAGACCATTAAAGATGACAAAAGAAAGTGATAACTGTTTGATGAACTGTAAGAAAAGAGATATCCTAGTGTACTATCGATGGAGTTGTACATTTTTCCAAGCATTCTGGAAAACAAATATGTCCACAAAGTTACCAGAGTGTTAATATCTTATGACATCAGAACTAGGCTTACACTTCAAAAGACTCAAAGGAAGACAAAAATGATCTATACGTTAAAAATATGAATAGCAACTTTTTGTGGTGGCCACAAGCTAGAAATTAAGGGATTATCTTCTGATTGGGCAAAGGGGTAAACAAATTATTTTACATGAATGTAATAGAATATTATTGTGATATAAGAAATCAGTATGAGTAAAAAGGAATAAATATGATACATGCCACTCACCTCTAGTCAGAGAAGTGCTAAATTTTAAATACCAAAAGAGACATACATTTTTAGACATAGCTATTAAGGGATTTATTTTGCCAGACTTGGTGGATATGTATTGAGGAATTTGTTAAGTGATGTTTTTCCTTTAGAAATTTGCTTAAAGTGGGTGTCAGTGGGAAGGGCAGATTAATAAACAAAAACACTTATTATTTAAAAAATAATAAACTTAAAATAATAAATACACTTTTCCTATTTATGGTCCAGATGACATACTGATCACAAATATAAAGCTGATACAAGATAATTTGGGAAGGATCATGAAAGGTTCCAAACAAAAAGTGGTGCTTGAGCAGGATCTTAAAGGAAGGAATGGCCTCAATGAAGTGGAGGTAAGGGAGGAGTATACCCAAGAATAATAGTCCATCAAAGATTTCCCTGAAACCTTGAGAGATGTAGCAGTCACCCTCTACCTGGGAAATTTCCTCCCTGTTGCCATTAGTGATACAGATTGAGGGAGGAAAAGTTGGGGTGGGAGACAGTGAGAAACCTATAGCAAGAGTGAATATTATTCGGGATAAGTACAGGAGTGGACAATAAAGGTGACATGAAACTTCCAACCCCAGGCCTATCTATGCTAGACATACATCTGCACAAGCCTTCTCCATGGCTGGGATGTACTACCTCTTTATTTCCATCTGTTGGGGCAGCTAGGTGGTGCAATGGATAGAGCACCAGTGCAGGAGTCAGGAGTATCTGAGTTCAAATCTCACCTCAGACACTTGACACTCACTGTCACTGTGTCTCTGGGCAAGTCACTTAACCCCAATTGCTTTATCCTGGGTCATCTCCAGCCATCTTAATGAGTAACTGGTCACTGGATTCAGATGGCTCTGAAGGAGAAATGAGGTTGGTGACCTGCACAGCCCTCCCTCACTCAAAACAAAGTCAAGTGCAAGTCATGTCATTATTTCTCTGATGGCATGATCTTCTTCAGCACCAAAGGACACACACACACACACACACACACACACACACACACACACACAAGATTTCCATCTGTCAGAATTCAATTTCCTTCAACTTTAACTAAACTTACACTTAACTAAAATTCTATTTCTTTCATGAAATTTTTCCTCCAGTGATTTTTACTCTTTACCTCCTAGAATTATCTTTTTTTTACTTACCTGTTTATCTATTGGCCCTTTAACACGTCCATGGTAGAAAGCATTCCTTAAAGAGAAGGAGATGTTTCACACTTCCTTTTTCAACTTTGCGAATAGTAGATGCTTAATAAATGCTTGCTATATTACATTAAATTGATGGATAGCTCAAAACAAAAGTCTGTCCCTTATTGCTGCCCACCAACTTGAATTACAATTTTTTTTTAGAATTCTCTTTGTTGATAGGTGATTTAAAGTTATAGCAAGTTCAAGTATTGCTTTTTTAGGCTATACAATTCAATATATTCAAGCTATTACACTGTCTTGCTGCTTGGGTAACCTACTCTTTCTTTTTGTTTTTTTTTTTGTTTTTGTTTTTTATTTATTTATTTATAAATGTTCTACAATCACTTCCTTAAAGTTAAGATTTTATACCCCCACACCTTCCCCCCCTACCCCCCTCCCTCCCCATGACAGCATACAATTCTGTATAGGTTCAACATATACTTTCCTATTGAGCATATTTTCACTATAGTGACGTTATGTTGTCACATTGACATAAGTGGAAGAAATCATAGTCACTGTATATTTTATATATCTTTGGGGTATTATCAGACAGAGGAATTCCAATTTCCTTTACTGTTGGTCCATTTGAAGGGATCCTTTATCCCTTTCTCCAAAGCAATGGATTCTGAATATAAAGTAATACGTCCTTAATGAGTGTTATTGTCTTTTAAGAATACCTTTCTTCTTCTTTTCAGTTTTCTCCAACCTGTGGCTTGATTCCACTATAAGGTCTTTTCATTTTAGACATGTCAATTTTTCTGTTTTGAATTTTTACTATATTTTGTATTTTCCCTTCTCCCTCTAATACCTTTTTATATTTATTTCGTTTTTTATCTAATGAATAAAACAAGCATTTTCATAACATAGCATGATAAAAATATGATTTCACGTGAAACTGTGAACCTATTGTGTATAACTTGCTATTCCTTTTAAATATATAATGAAGTTATGTAAATTTCCTTTATTCCTTCCCTCAACTCTCCCCACAGATGGCTACTATTAGACACAAATGTGTGTGTACATGTATGTGTGTGTAATATTTTTCTATAAAAACTTCTATCTATCAGTTCCTTCTCTCAATGCAGCCTTCCTCATATGTCTTTTTATAGCAAATTTGGATATTTAAAATATTCAAAATCACTTATTCACTCAATGTAATTCTTAAAAAAATATGCAGCTACTCTGTCTAATAACTTTAGACCCCTTTATTTTTCCATTTTATTTTATTTTGGTAATCTCTTCCCTTTTAGCAGTGTCTGAAATTCCAATTAGAATGTGATTCTAAACTTTGGTTTGAAAAGGATTTTGATCCCATCTTTTCAGGAATCCTACCAACCACTGAATAGGTCTTGCTACTAGATGTATGTCTTTCCTATCTGTACCGGGGGTGTTGAACAGCATAATGGGAAGGTTAGATTGCATAATACTTATAGAGCTCCTTGAGGGTGAGGAACATCCTCTTTCAGGATTGCATTGTTCTACTAATGATCATTGTACT
The DNA here is from genome assembly GCA_028658325.1 of Potorous gilbertii. Classification (NCBI taxonomy): domain Eukaryota; kingdom Metazoa; phylum Chordata; class Mammalia; order Diprotodontia; family Potoroidae; genus Potorous; species Potorous gilbertii. The sequence goes on from JAQQSK010004955.1 coordinate 10,093, forward strand.
GATAAGAGGAGCTAAGTCATTCATAGTTAATTATTGTACAATATTGCTGTTGGGGTATACAATGTTTTCCTGGTTCTTCTCATGTTTCTTTCCAGATTTTTTTTTTCTGAGAACATCCTGTTTATCATTTCTTATGCATGATACTATTCTATCATGATAAGATGCTAAAAATCTTTAACCATCCTCCAACTGATAAGCATTCAGTTAATTTCCATTTTCTTGCAACCACAAAAAGGGCTTTTACAAATATTTTTCAACATACATTGACCCATTTTTTCTAGTTTTCCTCCATGTTTCTTCCCTTCACATTTTTGGCTCAGTTAAAGAAATCTGATAGCTATTTTCCCTTTAAAATAGTTTATCATGGGCAGAACCAAGGTGGTGGAGTAGAAAGATGCATATACTCTAGCTCTTCCCCACAGCTCAAAAAATACCTTTAAAAAATGATTCTCAACAAATTCTAGAGCAATTGAAGCCACAGAACAACAGAGTAAAAGAGGTTTCCAGCCAAAGGTAACCTGCAAGGTTGACAGAAAAGGTTTATCTCCCGAGACACTGACCAGAAAAGAATCTCAACCTTGAATACAGTGCTGGGGAGAGGAAGGGGAATAGGACCCTCCTCTTGACAAAGCATTCAGAAGTCAAGCAACTGGCTGGGAAAATGCCCAAAAAAGGGGAAAAAATAAGACCAGAGAAGGTTACTTTCTTGATGAACAGGTATATCCTACCATCCTTTCTGATGAGGAAGAACAAGGCATACTATCACAGGAAGTCAAGACCCCTGCCTCCAATGCCTCCAAGGAGAATATAAATTGGGCTAAGGCAATAGAAGAGTTTAAAAAATGAGTTAGCATCTTGCTAAAGGAGAAGGGAAATGATGAGGAAAACAGCACCTTTAAAAAGAAGCTAACTCAATTGGAAAAGGAGATCCAAAAAGCCAAGGAGGAGAGGGAGGCTTTGAAAAGCAGAATTAGTCAAATAGAGGAGAGGATTAAAAAACTCATTGAACAAAATAGTTCTTTAAATGAAAGAATTGAATTCAGGGAACATAATGACTATCAGATAATCCAAGCAGTAAAAAAACAAAGCCAAAAGTTTAGAAATGTAAAATATAATGCAAAATATCTCATTGGAAAAATGGCTGACCTGAAAAATAGATCCAGGAGAGACAATTTAAAAATTATGGGTCTACCTGAAAGCCAAGATCAAAAAAAGAGCCCAGACATTATCTTCCATGAAATTATCAAAACTGTCCTGATATTCTAGAACCAGAGGGCAAAATAAATATTGAAAGAATCCACTGATCATCTCCTGAAAGAGACCCAAAGAGAGAAAGTCCCAGGAATATTGTGGCCAAATCTCAGAGTTCCCAGGTCAAGGAAAAAATATTACAAGCAACTAGAAAGAAAAAAATTGAGTATTGTGGAAATACAATCAGGATAACACAGGATCTGGCAGCCTCAACATTAAGGGATCAAAGGGCTTGGAATAGGATATTCCAGAAGTCAAAGGAACTGGGATTAAAACCAAGAATCATTTGCCCAGCAAAATTGAGTATAATAGTTCAGGGAGGGAAATGGCCATTCCATGAAATAGAGGACTTTAGATTATTCTTGATGAAAAGACCAGAGCTGAAAAGAAAATTTGACTTTCAAACACAAGAATCAAGAGAAACTTGAGAAGGTAAACAGGAAAGAGAAATCATAAGGGACTTTCTAAAGTTGAACTGTTTACATTCCTAAATGGAAAGATAATATTTGTAACCCTTGAGACTTTTCTCAATATTTGGGTAGGTGGAGAGATTGTACACACACACACACACACACACACACACACACACATACACACACACACACACACGGACGTTCAGTACAGGTTGAGTTGAATCAGAAGAGATGATATGCATAGAAAATAAAACAAAATAAAAATTAAAGGGTGAGCGAGGAAAATACTGGGAGGAAAAAAAAGAAATGGTATGGGGCAGGCTATAATTCATAAAAGAGATAATAAAATGTTGTTCAATAGAGAAGAAAAGTGAGGAGAGAGGGGAAGAGTGAAGCTTATTCTCTTCACATATAGCTTAAGGAGGGAATTACATGCTCACTAAATTTGGTATGAAAATCTATCTTACACTACAGGAAAGTAGGGTAGGAGGTGACAAGTGGGGTCAGGGGAATGATAGAAGGGAGGGCAAATGGGAGAAAGGAGTAACTGGAAATAAGTGCTTTTGGGAAGGGACAAAGTCAAATAGGGTAGGATGGAGGGCAATATGGTTAGTATTACACAACATGATTATTAAGGAAGTCTTTTGCAAAACGACACATATTTAGTTTGTATTGAATTGCTTGCCTTCTCAGTGGGGACGGGTGGGGAGGGAAGGAGGGAGAGAAGTTGGAACTCAAAGCATTGGGAACAAATGTTGAGAATTATTTTTGCATATACCTGGAAAATAAGAAACAGGTTTAAATGTGTATGGAAATTTATCTTGCCCTACAATAAAAGAGAGAAGATAGGGATGGGAGTAGGGTGGGTTGTGAGAGAAGGGATAGTTCATTAGGGGAAGGAATAATCAGAATGAAGAGTATTAGGGGGTGGGAGGAGGAGAGAGATGGCGAGAAACATTGGACATATTACAAAGTGATATAAAAGCAATTAGCTATTATTTATACTTCATTTCGAAGTTTGTAAAAGCTTCACATATTACAAACGCTACTGTATTTGATCTCCAAAACACCCCTGTGATACAGAAATTGTTATGTGTGGAAGAGATATCTCAGAATTAGAGAAGAGATTTAAGGGGTTGGAGCATAGATTGAGCTGAAGTGGAGAGAGGAGATACTCAGAATAATTCTTGACTCTATAGGCATCATGCATGGAGAAAAGGATCCAGGATAATGGAAGTCCCATGAAAATACCGAGTCTTTCATCAGTTTTTTCTTTCAAGTGCCTTTAGATCCATAGATCTTACAAAATGATATCTTGTTTATTTCCACAAATGTTTCCAATAAAATTAATTTTCCTCAACTACAATTAAATCAGGGGTTAATTAGAGATAAACATAAATTTAAGGTGAGGCAGAGAACCTACAATCTTTCATCTAAAATAAACTGCCTACAAGCAAAGAGAAAGAAATTAAGATGATCTGAGGAGGCATTACTTTGTCTCCTTTGTTTAAAATACATTAATTATTATGAAAGGGCAATATTGAGGCAAGAACCTTTTGGTACTTACACTCCCCCACATAATGTGGAATCAGACTGTGATAAGTATCTACTTGGCCCTTTCCATTTACTGCTTTAAGGATACACTTTCTGATCCAGTCATTTTAAAAAGGCACTATCATAGTTATGGAGTCAAAAGATCATAAGTTCTGTTCTGTCTTTCATGTACAACACACACACACACACACATATATATATATATATATATATATATATATATATATATATATAACCTTGTGGAAGGAAAATTATTTATGAGGGCCTCTATATTCTGTCTGTAAAATAGGGTTAATAATAGCACCTACATCATAGGTTTATGAGGAAAAGAGATAATATGCAAAACACTTTATATACCTTAAATCATCTACCATTCAAACATGAGGTCTTTATGCTCTTCCTTTGTGTTCTTTTCCACATTTCACTTTCCATCTGTTCTCTCATTTCCTTTCCTCCTTTCCCTCTCCTTCCTCTTCTTTGTCCTCCTTCCTTCTCCTCCAACAATAACGTCTAAATTGTTACTGAATACCATAAGTACAATGTTTGATTTTAATTCGTTTTTTCTTTGTTTAAAATGATTTATTCAAATATTGCTTTCAAATTATCGATAGAATTCTCTGGGCCATCATGTCTAAAGGCTTAGGGAGAGGACATAGGATCTCACTCATAGAATCACACCAATACGTTTTAGCCACCTTGTCTTGCTTAATACCTACAGGAAACATTTGGGAAGATGGTTTGGGATCTACAATTTTGTCATTCCTTCTTATTCATTCACACTTTGAGGTAATGGAGAAATCTTACTTCATGAAAGAAAGCTGAATTATCCTTCCCCCACCGTTCCTTAATCACTGGTGAAAATGAAATATATATATCTATATCTCTCTCTCTCTCTCTCTCTCTCTCTATATATATATATATATATATATATATACACACACACACACACACACACACACACACACACACACACACACACATATATATATATATATACATATATGGTTTTATTCTCTAATTTCCAGTCAGTAGAGTAGGTTATAAAATACATTCACTACTGGATCCCAGTCAATATAATTCAATATACTTTTGTATATTTCCCTAAGCATCTTCTCTCTCTCTCTCTCTCTCTCTCTCTCTCTCTCTCTGTCTCTCTCTCTATCTCTATCTCTCTATCCCCATATGCACACACACACACACACACACACACACACACACACACACGTGTGTACACACAACACTGTGCTAGGTGCCAGGCAAATATCTTTCTCTTTTTGAAAAAGATGGACTGTGAGAGACAATTCTTTCATTGTGCAAATGTGCTTAATGTTAAACTGTAAAGTCATTGAAAATAATAAGTCTTCATGCAGGAATCACATGAATTTTAAAAATCTTCCACTTTCAAACTTCACCTTACACCTTCTCCTTAAAAAATTTCTCTTTGTGATGGTTTTTGCTTGGTCTTTATGTGACAAAACATGTAGCAATGCTTTAATGCTGCTTGGGAGAACTATTTACTCTCTATTAAATTCCTCTAATAATCTACCATTATTTTAAGTGTATGTTTATCTCCAGCTTCAAACCCTACAGAATTGATTGCGTGATTCCCAGGAGGATGAAAGTCAGGCAGTTTTATTACCTTCCCTGCTAGGTTATTCATGTAAATGAGAGTTCTAGCAGAGGGAAGTGACTGTCCTGATGTTGACAGAACCAACAGTGCTGATCAGTCCTTGTCCTTCAGGTCAGAGGGAATGAAAGACCACTCACAGGGCTTTGGTGAATAAAGCAAAATAATAGCCCTCTAGGAGACAACACATGGTCTATGTCCTGATGCTGTGTGATTTTGGCAAAGCTACATGTCCTTTAAAGTTTTTTCATCATTTCTATTTTGCAACGTTATTGTTTAAGAATATATTTAAAATAATTTTAACTAAGTACAAATAAAAAAATCTTTGTTACATAATTCAAGAAAAAATTGCAGAACAAAATAATTTTTGAAACCCCAACAGCAAAAGAGTAGAGTATTTTTTACGACATTAATATGAGGAAAAATGAATGAGAATGAATAGATGAGGGACATTTATGTGAAAATTTAGAGAAAGTGTATAAAAGAATTATTATAACTATATATGTTGAAATTAACTCCATAGCTATAGTTGTTAAGCAAATTAATTTTTCTGTTTTGATACTTTTGTTCTATTTTGGATAGGAAAGAAGATAGGGACCAGTCAAATGATTTTAACCCTGTGCATAATTCTAATAATGGATATTCCCTCCATTGATACAGATCTATAACTTAAGAATCTAAAAGGGTTTCTTGCGGTCAGTATGAGGTTGATTGATTTTCCCACAGTCATATATTCGATATGTGTCAGAGGCAGAACTTGAAAATAGTTATTTCTGATTCCAGTTGGCCTTTTATCCCTTATACCATACTACATCATCAATAAAATATTCATTATTTGAGGTAAAAATACACCACCATCATCATCATTATTCATGTTCTGTCCTAATTGTTTGTGCCTCAGTTTAACTCAAGGCTCTTTCCAGGATATTTTTTCCTTCACTGATCTCTAACCTAATCAGTTTTCACTCTTGCCTTATGAGCAGCTCACTTTTTTATCCCACCATACATTTTCTAAATGCCTCCTCTTGTGTCGCTTTTAAGTGGAGTTTTGCATCAAAACAACGCTGCAGCCTGATAATACTCACTGCCCCTTTCCTAGAACCCTCCCCCTAACTTTGATTTCTTAGAGATTGTAAGGTCCAAAGAGTGCAGCTATACAAGATCACCAGGAGAATATTTGCGTTGAAAAGATAGATCTTTATACTGGAGGTCATGTCGGTGATTGTTGGAAAAGTTTCATACAACTTCTTAAGTGACATTATATTTATATGTATATATTCCTTCCTTTTACTCAATTCCAAAGCTAGTTCACTATTGATCTACAGTGGTTGTCCCCAGTAAATGGACTGATCATAAGTTTACATCTGGAAAGGATCTTGAGATAATTTCCTTCTGTTTTCTCATTTTCTGGACAAGGAAAATTGAAACACAAGGTCAAAAAAAGGTCAAAAAGTAAATATTGGAATGGAATATTGTGAAAATATAAAGAACATATTTGACCCTTAAAAACATGTATAAGGATAGCCTTCCTTCTGTTCCTCTATACATGCAGACTGTACATAGAATGTTAGATATTTTCAATGTATTGATGAATTATATTTACTTTTTTCTTTTAAAACAAATTTTTGTTTTAAAAGGTGGGTTTCTGAGAAGAGGGAAGGATACAGTAGGAAATATAGATAATGAAAAAAGAAAATATATCAATAAAATCTTATTAAACTAAAAAGAAAGAAAAAAGGAGGATTTAAACCTAAATTAATTGACTGCAGAGACAATGTTCTTTCACCCACATATACCAACTTAATGGACTGGAAATGGCATTTTATTTCATAGGATGTACTATAATCATTCCTCTTCTGTTTAGTTTCTCCTGTGTAGATTCTAACTTGACTTCATAAATAATCACAGATATAATTGTGATGGCCCTCAAATATTTTGAAACTTGACAAAATCAGCATAATGTCATCCAATAACACCAAAAGGGCTTCAGCCATTTTTAGGTAATTCTTTTCCAATTTCATCTTATTTCTGACATCCTCCATGACAGTGGAGTATATTTCTGTTAGTATACATCTTGTTTTATATCTCACTGGGTATAGAGGACCACTGAAACAAAAGTTTTCTTTGCAGATAATTTATCAAGGACTTTTGTAAGATTTTATGAGAGAG
>JAQQSK010004956.1:1854-23230 GCA_028658325.1 Potorous gilbertii
TACATTGAATTGCCTGCCTTCCCAAAGGGAATGGGTGGGGAGGGAGGGACGGGGAAAAACTGGAACGTAAAGTTTTAGGATCAACTGTTGAGTATTGTTCTTGCTTCTAGGAAATAAGAAATACAGGTAATGGGGAATAGAAAGTTATCTAGCCCTACAGGACAAAGGAAAAGATGGGGTAAGGGAAGGGAGGGATGATAGAAGAGAGGGCAGATTGATGATATGGGTAATTAGAATGTCCAGTGTATTGGGGAGGGGGGAGGGGACAAATGGGGAGAAAATTTTGGAACCCAAAATCTTGTGAAAATGAATGTAAAAAGTTAAATAAATTTATTTTTAAAAAAATAAATAAATAAAAATAAAAAATAAAAAAAATTGAATTATTTTATTTGTTTTTAGTTTTTGACATTCACTTCCATATATCTTAGATTTTTTTCTACTTCTCCCTTTATTCCCCCACTCCCTCTTCATTCCTTGCTTGAGATGGTGTACAATCTTATATAGGTTCTACATGTACATTCCTATTAAATGCATGTTGCATAGAAAAATTAAAATGAATGGGAGAAGCCATAAAGCAAAACAAAACATAATACAAAAGAAAATGGTCTGCTTTAATCTGTGATCCAGTTCCATAGTTCTTTCTCTGGATGTGGAAGGCATTTTGCCTCAAGAGTCCGTGGGAAATTATTTAAGTCCATGCATTTCAATGAAGTACTAACTCTACCAGAAAAATTCCTCACACACTGTGATTGTTGCTATATACAAAGTTCTCTTTGTTCTGCTCCTTTCACTCAGAATCAGTTCATATATCTTTCCAGGCTTCTCTGAAATCTTCCTGTTCATCATTTCTTATAGCACAATAGTATTCCATTGCATTCATGTACCACAACTTGTTCAGCCATTCTGCAGTTGATGGGCATCCCCTTGATTTCCAGTTTTTGGCCACCAGAAAGAGAGCTATAAATATTTTTGTACATGTGGGACCCTTTACTATTTATACGATCTCTTTGGGATAGAGTCCCAGAAGCAGCATTGCTGGGTCAAAGGGTATGTACATTTTTGTAGCCCTTTGGTCATAGTTCCAAATTGCTCTCCAGAATGTTTGGATCAGCTCACAGCTCTACCAACAATGATTAGTGTTCCAACTCTCCCACATCTTCTCCAACATTTGTCATCTTCCTGTTTTATCATGTTAGCCAATCTGATAGGTGTGATGTGATACCTCAGAGTTGTTTTGATTTACATCTCTGTAATCAATAAGTGATTTAGCGCATTTTTTCTTATGATTATAGATAGCTTTAATTTCTTCCTCTGAAAATTCCCTGTTAATATCGTTTGACCAGTTTTCAGTTGTGGAATGACTTGTATTCTTGTACATTTGACTCAGTTCTCTATATATTTTAGAAATGAGGCCTTTGTCACAGACACTAGTTGCAGAAATTCTTTCCCAGTTTTTTGCTTCCCTCCTAATGTTGGTTGCATTGGGTTTGTTCGTGCAAAAACTTTTCAATTAAATGTAACTAAAAATATCCATTTTGTACTTCATAATGTTCTCTATCTCATGCTTGGTCATAAATTTTTCCATTCTCCATAAATCTGACAAATACACTCTTCATTACTCCTCTAATTTGCTTATTGTATCAATCTTTATACCTGGATCATGTATCCATTTGGACTTCATTCTTGTGTATGGTGTCAAGCATTGATCTGTGCTCAGTTTCTGCCACATTATGATCCAGTTTTTCCAGCAATTTTTGTAAAACAGTAAGGTTTTATCCCAGAAGCTGGAGTCCTTGTAGATTGTTCTATAAGTAGATATCCTCTTATAAAGCAAATTAAAAGCGTATGGGATCATTTATCTGTCAGATTATGGATAAGGGAAGAATTTAGGACCAAAGAAGATATAGAGAGTATTTTAGAATGTAAAATAGATAATTATGAGTGTATAAAATTTAAAAAGTTTTTGCATATTCTCACAAATAAAGTTAGATCTAAGTAACTGGAAAAAACATCACTTGCTCACGGGTAGGCCAAACTAATACAATAAAAATGACAATTCTGCCTAATTTCATTTACTTATTCAGTGCTGTACCAATCAGAGTACCAGAAAATTATTTTCTAGAGCTAGAAAAAATAAATCAAAATTCCTCTTGAAGAACAAAAGGTCCAAAATATCAAGGGAATTAAGGAAAAGAAATGCTAGGGAAGGTGGCCTATCCCTACTAGATCTCAAATTGTATTATAATGCAGCAATCATCAAAGCCACTTGGTACTGGTTAAGAAATAGAGGGGTAGATAGTAGAGTAGGTTAGGATGGGTATTCAAGACTCAAGTCAACGGATATAGGTGTTTATTATTTGATAAGCCCAAGGATCCCAGCTTCTAGGATTAAGAACTCACTCTTGGACAAAAACTGCTGGGGAAACTGGATAATAGCATGGTGGAAACTGGGCATAGACCAATGTCTGACATCGTCCACAGGAATAAAGTCCAAATGAATAGATGATCTAGGTATAAAGACTGTTACTATAAACAAATTAGGGGAGCAAGCAATGTATTTGTCAGATTTGTGGAGATTGGAGAAATTTATGACCAAGCAAGAGATAAAGAACATTGTGAAGTGCAAAATGGATAATTTTGCTTACATTTAATTGAAAAGTTTTTGCACAAACACAATGCAGCCAAGATTAGGAGAGAAACAGAAAACTGGGAAAGAATTTTTGCACCTAGTGTCTGTGATAAAGGCCTCATTTCTATAATATATATAGAGAACTGAGTCTAATGTACAAGAATACAAGTCATTTCCCAGCAGATAAATGGTCAAAGGATATGAGCAGGCAGTTTTCAGAGGAAGAAATTAAAACTATAATCATATGAAAAAATGCTCTAAATCACTATTGAATAGAGAGATGTAAATCAAAACAATTCTCAGGAACAACATCACACCTATTAGATCGGCTAACGTGACATAACAGGAAGATGATAAATATTGGAGAAAATGTGTCAGAGTTGGAACACTAATTCATCATTAGTGGAGCTGTGAGTTGATCCAGCCATTCTGGTGTGCAATTTAGAACTGTGTTCAAAGGGCTGCAAAAATGTGCATACCCTTTGACTCAGCTGTATTGCTTCTATAGCTGTATCGCAAATAGATCATAAAAATGGGAAAAAGTCCCACATATACAAAAATATTTATAGCAGCTGTCTTTGTGGTGGTCAAGAACCGGAAATCGAGAGGATGTTCATCAATTGGGCAATGGCTGAAAAAGTTGTGGTATATGAATGTAATGGAATACTATTGTGCTATGACGAACAGGTAAGACTTCAGAAAAACCTGGGAAAACTTACACGAATTGATGGTGAATGAAATGAGCAGAACCAGGAAAACGTTATAAACAGTAACAGCCACAATGTGCAAGGATAATTTCTGATAGACTTAGCCCTTCACATCAATGCAAAGACATAAAACATTCCCAAAGGACTCTTGAGGCAAAATGCCATCCACATCCGGAGAAAGAAGTATGGAATTGGAACACAGAATGAAGCAGACCATTTTTTCTCGTATTATGTTTTGTTTTGTTTTTTTCTCCTGGATTTTTTCCATTCATTTTAATTCTTCTGTGAAACATGATTAATATGAAAGTGTATGTGAAAGTGTAATAAGAATGTACATATAGAACCCATATAATATTGCATGCCATCTCGGGAAGGGACTTACAGAATTGATTGTTGAAACTTGAAAACAATTAAAAAAAAGTTTTGCATAAACAAAACCAATGCAACCAAAATTATGAGGAAAGGAGAAAACAAGGAAAATGTTTTTTGTAAAAGGTATCTCTGACAAAGGCCTTATTTATCAAATATGTAGAGAATTGGGTCAAATTTATAAAAATACAAATCATTTCCCATTGATAAATGGTCAAAGATATGAACAAGCAATTTTCAAATTAGGGGAAAATAATTTTCAGAGGAAGAAATCAAAACAATCTAGAGTCATGAAAAAATGGTCTAAATCACTATTGATCAGAGAAATGGAAATTAAAACAACTCTGAAATATCTCACACCTATCAGAGTGGCTAATATGACAAGAAAAGATAATGTTGGTTGTTGGAGGGAATGTGAGAAAATTGCGACACTATTATACTGTTGGTGGTGTTGTGAACTGATCCAGCCATTCTGGAGAACAATTTGGAACTATGCCCCATGGGACTATCAAACTGCATACCCTTTGATCCATTGCTAGGTTTATATCCCAGTGATGTCCAAAAAAATGGAAAAGGACCTGTTTGTTCAAAAATATAGCAGCTCTTTTTGTGATACCTAAGAATTGAAAATCAAAGGGACACCCATCAATTGGGGAATGACTAAATAAGCTGTGATATAAGATTGTAATGAAATATTATTGTGCTGTAAGAAATGACAAGCAGGATGGTTTCAAAAAAACCTGAGAAGACTTAAACTAACTGATGCACAGTAAAGTGAACTGAACCAGGAGGTCGTTTATACAGCACACAGTAATATTGTTCGATGAAGAATTGTGAGTGACAGCTCTTCTTAACAATATAATGATTGAAGACAGTCCCAGAGAACTAGTGATAAAGTAGACTCTCTGTCGCCTCCAGAAGAACTGATATTGACTGAATATAGATTGAAACATGCTTTCTTTCATTCTTTTCCTTTTATTCAAATCTTCTTGTACAAAATATTGAATATGGAAATGTTTTACATAATATCACATGTATAACTTATATCTGATTGCTTATCATCTAAGGGAGTCAGGAAAGGAGGGGGGAATTGAATTTGGAAATCAAAAATTTAAATAAAAATGTTAAAAATTAAAAGAAAAAATACTCTTATAGGAGAACCAGAAGTGAATGTTGGGTCATTGGATGAATGAATGAAAAATAATTATTTGCACTTACTATATGCCAAGCACTATGCTAAGCATTAGAGATACAAATACAAACTAAAGATAATTCCTACTATAGAGAAGCTTACATTTGAATGGGGAGACAGCAAATGTATTGAAGTGGTGGTCAGAGAAGGGCCAAGTCAGAAGGGTAGTTAAAGGACTCATAGGGTAGGGCACTGATGCTATTTTTTGATAAAGTAGTTAAGTTCATAATGAAAAATAAAATTTAATTGAAAAAACCCCAATAGTGGTAGTATTAATTTGATTACTATTCCTAGAGCAACAGTTAGAAAGTAAAGCATTGGGGAAGATAGACATAGCAGCAAAATATAGTGAGGTGGGTAGAGCCAATAAGATGTCGTGAAATCTAACTAATCAGCACTTCTTCACGTTGGGAGCTGGAGATCTCATTGAGAGAGTGCAAGACAGGAAACTGGAATGACAGGGCAGGAAAATTGTGAGGTGAAATGTTTTGTGGCCAGCAAGATGTAAGGAACTCATACCATTAACCATAGCTGTTGAGGAGTATTTGTAGACAAGTTCAGGCCAGAAAGAGCTAATAGCAGGAAGTGTCAATGGTGTCAAAAGCTACGGAGAAATTAAAGAGCTGGAAAAGAGAACAAGGACAACACAATGCATAGCATTTATTATATAAGCTTTCTTGAAATGGAGATTTATTGCTATATATTTTGGATCCTGTTTTATTTGTTTTCCTTTGCACGTAACATGCTTATTTTCCCCTTTTCTTATTTTGTGTTTAAACTTCAGTATTTAAGTTTACAGTGTGCTTCTTTTTCTTTTCTTATTGTGTGTTTAAATTTTAGTAATAAAAAGGGAAATTAAGGAACTTGAAAACTAAAAAAATCCATTGCACTTAATGATTAGAAGGACTTGAAGAAACTTATTTTCTACAGTGATGAGGGTAGAAGCACAATTTCAAGGGGCTTAGGAAAGAACAGATCATAGCCAGTGGAAGTAACTTAAGTATGTCTTCACCTCTAGTTACTTTGATTTTATTCTTTATATTTTGTAGGTAAAGTATGGAGAATACACATGCATGTACACACATTTACAGTGTACATACATATGTCCACACACACATATATACATATTAATTTATCAAATATGGTTCCTTGAGGGCAGGAAGTATTTCATTTTTATCTTTGTATCCCTAGTACCTATCGCAGTCCCTGATACATAGTAAATACTTATTGATTGATGGCGTGACAGACAGAAAGGTCAAGCAAAGACATTTTTAAGTTTGGGGAGAAATAAGTTTACATATGGGTGGATGGTTGAATTTGAGTATAGATCTTTCTTACTGGGAGGTTAGCCCTCTATCTACTACATCACGACAACCTCTCTGTTCTTAAAAAAGTAATAATTGTTCTATGCTCTACTAAAAAGACACAATTAATGAAAAATGATTAGTACTTGGAGTTCCTCACCTTATAGAGATGGCATTCGACAGTGTCTAAGACACTGTGACAGACTAGCTGGCTGACTCAAAGGCAGCACTTGATTTTCTGGAGAATGATGTCCTCAAAAGTATGTGTAAGTTTCCCTCTAGTGGCGGTTTTGTAGAAGTTCAAAGACTATTAACTGTTGTCAAGTAGAAGAAATTTCCTTTTTTTTAAACTCCATTACTAATAGAAGAGAACTGTAAATTGAGGAGACCCAGATGCATGAAATTCAATTTTTATATTTGCTTTAAGTTTCCTAAAATATTTATACTGTATGATATTGTATAAATGGGGCATGTATAAATATTTCTTTTTCATAGAGTTATAATTACCATCTTTGTACTCACTGGATGGAGATGTTTTTAGACCTACATTTTTGCTATTGCATTTCAAAAGGTATTACCCAATACTGATATAGAAGTATGTAAAATAAATGGTGGCCTAGAAATTACTAGGCAAATAAGATTATCTAGAATTTGAATGGATTATAGATATATTAACAAGATATTAATAGATATGATCATCTTTTAATACTGGAAACTATATATATACAGTTATTGCTTATTTATTTACCACAACGGCTTTTTCTGCCGGTTCACTTTGAGTGACTATATTTGATATGAATCATTATTTTATTTTTGTTCACTAGGCATTACGTGCAATCTGTGGTTAAGAAGGGGGTGCCTTTTATTGGCTTACCTTCTCTTATTGAAGCCGATGAAAGTCAGAGTATTCAAGATATGAGCCTAGCTACAGGAACTTTGACTTTACAAAATGTGTCTCAGGTAATTATTTATCCATGAAGGGTTATTTTATAAAGAGAGGGGATATTCTCTTAGTTTAAGTGTTTTATTTAAACCTTTTGAGAGGCTACATTTTCTATTTGTTTTGCTAGTTTGCATTTAAATTTATCTGTATATCCTACGTTCTGTGAATATCATGTCCAATTTGGAAATCTGATTGGATAAAAGGCATTATCTTGTTGATTTATAAAGATTTACATCAATTTATCAAGTTAATAATAAAGAAAATTTTGAGAAATAAGATTCTTTCATCAAGAAAAAAGTTATAGCCAAATAGGTTTGTGCCTTTTTATTCGTAAGCTGAAGTATCAAAGCTTCATTTAAATCAATTTTAAAACAGATAAAATGGAGACAAGTTACTGAGCCTTTAGCAATTTAGACTTATAGAACTTTAGATTTCAAAGGGACCCTGTGGTCCAACTCTTCTTTTATAAATGAAGAAAATAAGTCCCAGAGAAGTGATCCAGCCCTGTGTCTGACTTTACAGCTGGTGTTTCTTCAGCTAGCTCTGTGTTCTATTTTGATCATATAGTATTCGAAAATAGAAATAACTTCCATAGTAAATTATTTCGTATAACAAAAATTTTGATGAAGGGACTAATAATAATTTAAATTTTATATAATTTTTTAAGATTTATAAAGTAATTTCTTCACAATAACCTTGAGAGACTAGTCTCTAAATATAATTTCTAGAGCTATAAATGAGGAAACTTACGAAGAAGGTTAAGCAATAATCCCAGGGTTACATGGTTTCGAAGGTATCAGACAGAGTATTGACTCAAATCTAGATCTGTTCATGACTCCAATGTTTGAAGGCTTGAGTCTTGATAATTAAACTTCAGGAACCAGGAAAGCAAACTATACAATTATTGTCAGAATATGAATGGAGAGAACAATAGCTTGGAATAACTTAATGCTGTGAAATATGGCAAACTTGACCCTAAAGAGATGATATGAGGAAGCACTACTCTCCTTGGCACCAGTTGGGAAATATGGAGGTGGAACATTACATCCGATGTGGGGCTTGGTTGATATGTTGATTAGTTTTACTGAAATTTAAATTTTTTTTCCTCTTTCATTAGAGCTTTCAAAGGAGTTGGAGGGGAAAGATATATTGGGAAATAAAGTTGGTATAAAAATTAAAGTAAATATTAAAATTCAAGCAATTGAAATATGATTTCCTTTTAAATTTATATTTACTATTATTTATTTAATAATAGCTATTATTGATATAGCATTTATGACCTGCAAAACACTTTAAAAATCTTTTTTTATTTGATTCGCACAAAAATCCTGGGACTTATATTCTATTATCCTCAATTGTAAAATGAGGAAACTGAGGCAAACAGAAATTAAGTGAGTTGCCCAGGGTTACACAGCTAATAAGTGTCTAAGGCTGAAATTGAATTCAGGTCTTCCTGACTCCTAAGTTTGGCACACTATCCATCCACTGTGTGGCACCAAACTGTCATTACTGTCATTTCTCAATCATATCTTCTACAGAATAGAATTCTCTCTTGTAGCAGAAAAATATAGTTGAGAAATACAAACTTTAATCAATGACTAATAAGCTATAGCCATTGGTTAAATTTATATTCTGTATCCATAGTCTACCTCCTCTTTATGGAGGAGAAGAAGAAGGTATTTTTTTTTTATCAAAAATCCTTCGGAGTTAAAATTGGTCATATTAAAACATGTTTTGATGTTTTTTAATGTTGTCTTCCTTTACATTATTTTGGTCATTGTATTATTTGTAGCTTTTTTCCAACCTTTTTTGCATCAGCTTATGTAAGTAGCGCCATGTTTTTTTTTTCTGAATTTTTCATATTCTTCATTTTCATGGTATAATAATATTCTATTATATTAGTCTTTTTCAGTTATTTCCCAGCCAATAGGCTTTTTTTTTGGAATGTGGGAACTTTTACCCTCTCTGCCAAACACTAAATACATCTAGTTGCTTTTTATTTTAAAATGTATTTATTATGGGGTTGAGGAATTTGATTAAATTCATTTAAAAAAAAATAACCTGGTCTTATAATCAGAAAACCTGAGATCAAACTCTCTGCTACTTTGCTGATATCCTCAACAAATTACCATAAACCTCAGTTTTCTCCCCTGTAACATAGGGTTAGTATCTCCACCACCTAGTTTTTGTGAGGAAGGCACCTTGTAAAATCCTATAGAAGGTGAGCTATTATTGGGTCCTTCTGTGTTAATAGTACTTATTGCAATGTGCTCCTTTTCCATTTAGTTCCATATTAAGAAGCCTAATGCTGTTATAACTACTTGAAACCCTTTGATGTTTTGGATACAACAAATAACATTTACAAATTTTGTTTACTTGGTGTGTGTTTTCCTAATCAACAGATGAATCTTGGTGTTGCCAATGGAACTTCTAAAGGTAAATGAATAAAGTGTTCATTAACTTTATTGAAAAAAAATAAAAGAATACTGTGATTAGTTGATGAGATCTATTAATTACAGAGTTTAAAATAGGCGCTTAGCTACCTAAAATGTTTGCGCAAGGTTTACTTGGTGCTTTATTGTGTAAAGATATGACTTTTATTCCCTTTCTTCTCCCTCCCACCATATAAAACTTTTTGCTTTAAGAAAACATTAACAATGTAGTGGTATCTTTTCACTAAGCATTTAAAAAGCAGAGGCCATTTTATTAGAGGACATTTTTTCACAAGGTAGACAACTTCTCTTCTCCCTGTAGAATTTACCATGGATGGTGCAATCTGCTCAGCTTCTGCCCGCTACTGGTAATTATAGAGATCAATAGGACTTGAGGGGAAGACCCTCTTGGGGAAAACAATGTTTACCTGGACAGAGTAAAATGAAGTTCGACCTGAATAAATCTAAAGATATTCAGAGTGCTAAATCCAGAGGTCTGAGGCAGGAGGCTGGAAATGAAGTGTTTTTAGCAGTTTTCCAAAGCTGGGGAAGTTAGTGGGGAATGTCAGGGAGAGAATAGTACTATAGAAAATGAGGGCCATTGCAGCTTCCTTGGAATTATTTTATGGCATTTTATAGAATTTATTTTGTGACCTGCTTGTTATATCCTCTTCTTTTTTCCTCTGTTGCCTTCTAAGTTAGCTCCATGTGGGACAGGACAAATTTACCTTTCTTTCACTGCAGGACATTTACCTTCCTTTACAGTAATATTGGCCCCTGGCATCCCCCTGAAAATAGTTAAATTCTGGGACAGTCAGTCAGGGAGCAGAGTTTTTTTTTCCCCAAGTGTACTGTCAGGGCCTGAGTTCAGTAAAGACAACCACACCAAAAAAAAAAATGAGAATGGAACTAAGTTGCGGAGGAAAAGAGAACGATATCTCTTATAGGAGTTTCAGAGAAATATAGCAAAGTTGGATTCTTGCAGGGGTAGCAAGATCAATTTGTAAACTGTCTGATTTGTCATATTTGTCAGTGGTGAAGGAAATCTTCTCTGTAAGAATACAAAAGCTAATTTGGCATTTCTGAGGAATCAGTCATCAATAGTACAGCATGCTGGGGATATAGTAAAGATGAAGCGGAAGTAATGAGAATACCCATGTGACATTGACAAATCACTTAAACTCTCTGAGCCTCAGTTCCTTCAGCTAAAATATGGGGAAAATTCACTTAGACCACCTACCTTAAGGGTTGTTATTAGGAAAGCATTTTGTGAAGTTCCATAAAAAAGGTGAGTTGTTATTGTTTTTTGTTACTCTCTGTGTTAATAGTATCATGAAAATGTTTCGTTAGTTTTTCAAGGTTCCACACAAGTGAATTTTCCAGATACTAGAAGTTTATTCCTCCAAGTGTTCCAACTAGTTTTATTTAAATAATTTATGCAAATTTACCCTAAATCTATTAAGTATTACTCTGCCTTCTCAAACAGAAAACCATGAATCACTTTAACTATTTTTAATATTGACCAGCATAATTATGAATATCAGTTATTGCTCTGTGCTGCTATAATGCATTGATACCCTCAGAGAACATTTGCTTCCCATATTTGCCATCTTCCAAATTGTCTTCACTGCCCCATCTTCCTCCCTTATCTTTAAAATAATTAGATAATAACCAAGATGTATTACGAATAATTATAAATAATACCCAGCGTCTCCTTAATCTAAATTCAATGATCCCGTGTCCAGTTAACCTCATTACTTTTTTATTTCCTACTTTTACCATTATACTATTTCTGTGATTGATGGGTTGAAATTAAATGGTCTACTGTAACTTCAAAAAATTTGGAAATCACTTAGTGTTCTAGGTTAATACCTTGTGTCACAGATGTACTTGAAGAAAAAAATTTACTTATTCCTAGCAATAAATTGTTTCAAGTTCCTATTCTTTTTGAATTCTGTCAATTTTTGTCTTCCTTTCCTCTCTCAAGGTGAGTGCTTCTAACATGGCCACATTTTTTGACCTGTAGAATAAGATAATCAAGCATGTTAGAATTATGTCAAATATCTTAGTAAATAAACCTGAGTGACTTTCTGGCATAACTTTTATTAGCTTAAGGGTCTTTGCCAGGTGCTTTTGGGCTTTTGGGCTTTGGTCTATGTTTCCAGTAATTAAAGTTGCTAGATGAGTCACCTTTGAACTAGTGAGTCCTGACTCTCTGTTCATTGTGACTTCACCAAAAATATCACCAAAATTAGAAGTAGAAATAAGTTTTTAATAGTGTTTTAAGATAAACAGAAAAAGAAAAGTAAGCAGCTTGAAATGTTGTTGTTATTATTAATTATGTAGTAGAGGTTACACTCCATGGAGTATGCAAAGGAATGCACCTGTAGAAGCTCTAATTTCAGAAGCATGCATTAGGACTTCCCTGGAAACTTTGTGGGGCATCAGGGAATAAGCTGTTTTAGGGAATCTATATACACTATAGTGTAACCTCTTCTTCACTTAAATTTTATCATCCCATGCAAGCCTATTCCTTTTCCTCTTTGGATACTCCTTTAGTGCAAAGCCATAATCAAGTGTGCCTTGGGGCTGTTTACATTTTTGACATTGTAGAATCACTGTATCACAGAGTTTTAGGGTTGCTAAGGGACCTTAGTATCCATTTCTTCCAAACTGTACACAAAAAGAATCCTTGCAGTAAATTATAGTCGCTCATCTTTATCACCTTGCCTCCAATACAACCTTTTCTTCTAAAAGTACAATATGAAATACATTTTTTAGTAAGAATTCACTTTAGTAAGTTTTTGAGTCTCCTTGGAAAACTCACTGCCACAAATCCAGGGTCAAGAGTCAGATGGAACATGGAAACAATTCTTGTCACAATGCATAATAGTACCTAGCATCCACATATGTTGGTTCTTAAAACAACCCTGTCCTATCATTATATAGCCTGAGAACACTGACATTAAATGACTTTTCTGGGGTCCCACTGCTAAAATTGTCTAAGGCAGGATTTGAACTCAGGTATTACTGATCCCATGATACCTATGAGCCTCTAGCAATCCTTTCCTTTCTATTGCCTCTGAAGTACCTTTTCTCTACAGATGGATTCTGAAACAAGTTTCAGGATTTTGAGCTAGGATGCCTACTTTAGAAAGTTATGTGGGAGGAAAATGGAAAAACTGCAAAGTTACTGAACACACTGACATCAGTTTCTGAGGCTGTTGGTCTATATTTGTGAGTGTAGAACTTGTGAAGTTCATATGTCTTTTTCAGTGCACGTCTTCATATATATGAACTTTCCAGATTCTCCTTCTTCTTTTCCACATATCATCGACTTCCATTCTTTCAGACCATGGACAGTTCTGATGTGTTACTATTTGTTCTTCTTATGTATACAGATGATGCAGCAGAAACTATGTATAATGTTACGATTCGTCAGTCAGAGACAACTGACTTATTCAGCCAGTTAACATCCACTTTGGATAAATCCCAAGAAGAAATGTTAGCAGAAAATGCTCCTGTATGCAAAGAAATTTGGTTTGATTATGATGACTTCTGCAGATGTTTCCAGTAAGGATTAAAAAGTTTACCACCCCTCCATATTTAATATACCAGGACTATAAATTATTCATTTTTCAACTTGGGTTCAAAAACTTCATGATCGAATGTACTATATGAGAAATCAAGTAGGTTAGTGTGATTAGATGATTGGGTACATGGAAGGGAGCAAAGTATAAGGAAACTGGAAATATAGAAGGAGCTAGGGTATAATATTATGCAATAATATTATATAATAATATAATAAATATATATTAAATGCCAAACCAGAATCTGTATTCAATCCTGAAAAATAACAGGGAATCATTCGAGTTTATTGAATAGGGATAGTTTATGGTCAGATCTATGTTTTAAAAAAAATCACTATGGCTGAAACATGGAGGATGGATTGGAGTGGGTAGAGACTTGAGGCAAGGAGACCGATTAAGATTAGGAGAGAATGTCATCTGCACCAATGAAGTATCCATATGATTAAGTCATGGGTTATCTAGGGTACTAAAGTATTATTCATACATTTTAACTGGTAGTGTTCTATTTTGAAACATTTACCTTAGTGAATTCTACCAGACATTTAAAGATCAACTGATTCAAATATTAAATAAATATATGGAATAATAGGCAAAGAATGAGTCCTACATACTCCTTTTATGAAACAAATATGGTGCTGCTACCTAAATTAGAAAGAATAAAAACAAAGAAAGAAAATGATAGACCAATTTCACTAATGAATATGAGGCAAAAATATTAAATAAAAAACTAGCTAGGAGACTATAACAACATATAACTAAATTTTACATTGTGACCAAGTAGAATTTATACCAGGAGTGTAGGGATGGTTTAACTGTAAGAAAAACTACTTATCAATAGCAAAAGTAACAAAATCATATGATTATATAAATAGATGCAAAAAAGCTCTTGACAAAATACAACATTCATTCCTGTTAAAAAGCACTTGAAAGTATATGTGTAAATGAATTTTTCCTTGAAATGATAAGAAGTATCTACTGAAAACCATCAGCAAAGCATTATTTGTGATGGGGATAAACTAGAGGCCCTCCCAGGATTATTAGGAGTGAAACAAGGATGCCTGTTATCACTAATATTATTCAATATTGTATTAGAAATGCTAGCAGTAGCAGTTAAGAGAAGAAAAAGAAATAGAAGGAATGAGAATAGGCAGTGAAGTAATAAAACTATCTCTTTTTGCGGACAATATAATGATATACTTGGAAAATCCCAGAGATTCAGCAAAAAAGCTAGTTGAAACAATTAATTTTAACAAACTAATAGAATATAAAATAAATCTGCATAAATCAGCATTTCTATATATAATCAATAGAACCCTGCAAGAAGAGACAGTAAGAGATACCCTATTTAAAATAACCATAGACAGCATAAAATACCTTGGAGTGTATCTGCCAAGACAAACCCAGGAATTACATGAACGTAATTATAAAACACTTTTTTTAAACAGATAAAGTCAGATTTAAATAATTGGGGCAATATTAATTGTTCATGATTGGGCAAAGCCAATGTAATAAAAATGACAAGTCTACCTAAACTAATTTACTTCAATGCCATCCCAGTTAAGTTACCAAAAATTATTTTATTGAGCTAGAAAATAAAATAACACTTATTTGGAAGAGCAAAGGGTCAATAATATAAAAGGAAGTAATTAGAAAAAATGTAAAAGAAGAAGACTTAGCAGTACCTGATCTTAAACTATATTTATAAAGTGGTAATTATCAAAACTTTTTGGTCCTGGCTAAGAAGTATAAAGGTGAATCAGTGGAACAAAGTGGACATAGAGTATACAGTAGTTGATGATTATAGTAGCTTTATGTTTGATAAACATAAAGACTTAAGCTTTCAGGATGAGAATTCACTAATTGATAAAAAAAAAATTGGGAAAACTGGACCCTTTGACCCAGCAATGTCGCTTCTGGAACTCTATCCCAAAGAGATCATCAAAATGGAAAAAGGTCTCACATGTACAAAAATATTTATAGCAGCTCTCTTTGTGATGGCCAAGAACTGAAAATTAAGGGGATGTCCATCAATTGGGGAATGGCTAAACAAGCTGTGGTATGTAGTTATAATGAACAGGTTGATTCTAGGGAAAAAAACCATGAAAACATTTGCCTGAAATAATGAAGGGTAAAATGAATAGAATCAAGAGAATATTGTATATAGTAAGAGAAGTGTTGTTTAAAGAATAACTGTGAATGTTATTCTGAGTATTATAAATGCTCACATCAACTTCAAAGGACCTATGAGGGAAGATGATATCAACTTCCAGGGAAAGAACCAATAAACAGAAGTTTGCATAGTGAGGTTTTACATATATATATATATACATACACATAAATACGTGCACACATACACATTATATATATATATATGTGTGTGTGTGTATACATGTATATATGTATGTGTGTATGTATACATGTATATATGTGTAGGTATCTATATTTCAGTATCTATTATATATGTATGTATATATGTATATGTATTTATGTCCATATCTATATATCTGTCTATATATCTACATATATATGTATGTATCTGTGTCAAATGGCCTTCTCTAGCACAAGGTGGAGAGAGGAAGGAGATGGTTCAGAACCTAAAATGTCACAAAAAATAAATAAAATTAACTGTTCAAAAGGCATCATTGCCCTTAGGCTTATGTCAATACGATAATGAACAATTTGTAAATAGAGGAACAATTATTGAATCTTACCCATTGTTTGATTTCATCCTCTGTTCAAAATATTGTCAGTTGACTGAAAAAGGGATTTTTTTCTAACATAATAATTTCAGCCTGAGTCCTCTTAACACAACTGAGTCAATTCAGTCTTTTTGGTTTTTCTCAGCCTTTCAATATATTGTTTTACCCGGGCTGATTAAAGATCCATTGTAATTTGTTGCCTGAAGTGATATTTGCCTATCTGAATGGAATTAACTAAGAATTAATTGTCTTTTCAGAAATGTGTATGTTTTCCACAAACCAAATTCATATATCTATAGCTATCAGAAGTCAGACTTTAAGGTAAGTGAAGTATTAATCTTTTTTTGTTTGATTTTTAAGAATCAAATCACATTAGAGCATGAAACCCTTGGCTTGATCAAATATTTATAAATCTGTTGTGACACTTATGTGGACCTAATTCTTAATATTATAGGCTGCGGTTTGTAATCAGTGGTTTTTATTCAAACTCCCACAACTTTTATTTACTCTACTTTGTTTCCTTAACCTATGTGAACAAGTACTCCTAGTAGCTCCCAAGTAGCTACTTTTAGGTTCATAATATGGATAGACAAGTGGTTAATGAACAAATTGCAGTTATATGCAAATCATATGTAACAGACTTTGATTTCAAGGGATAAATACAGACAGTTTGTCTCCCAAACATTTTCCAAGTCTCTTATTTTTTCTTTGTCTCTATTATCTCTGCTCCTATTTAAGGGCACGAGGTAGCAGGGTTTAGAAGGGTTCAGGAAGATATTATTTTAATACCAATTGAAGGAACCACTTCTGTCTCCCAAAAAGATTGCCTCCCCAGTTACTTTCAAACACATGGTTCTTGCAGTCAAGGCAGGTTCTCTAATCCCTACATCAGAGTCTGAGCCTGGGTGTGTCCTAGAGATAGATCTGGTTCAGTTTGTACTTATAAGCTATATTAAATTTTGTATCTACCAAAGGAGCAAAACTAGATGAAACATCCAGATAAGAAAATAGTATAGGATTGGGTTAGGGTCTCAATATTACAGAGATGACTAAAATTAATTTCAAATGATAATCTTGGAGGGAGGAGTGGGAGCTCAAGTTGATTGCACTAGAGAGATGCAATGATATGCTAGCGAATATTTAACAACACCATTTTTGAAAAAAATACATCAATAAACTTTTAAGTGTAAGCTTCTTTATTAAAATTTTCTCCATTATTTTCTTAAGTCCAGACATTCAACAAAACAATAAATCAAACCCTGAATTATTGTCTTTGTAGATTTTTGAGGTGTGACTGCTTACACGGAAAGTTTAACACTAGGTTCTTGAACACTTGTTGGAGCTGACTCCAGCATACCTCCCATACCCTAAATACTCTAGAGTATCCTTAAAACCTGAGAGGGAAAATGTTGCTCTGGGACCTGAGACTCATAGGTGGGACTAGGACCTGGGATAAAGATGCCTTAGTGATTATATGGGCTACACTGGAATTTAGGAAAGCCCTTTTTGAGTTCTTTAGCATAGATCCAGTCGGTAGAACAGTTATCTTAAGAGAAATAAATTTTCAAAAGACAGGATTTGCTGTAACCTTCATAAATAATTCGACTGAAAAAATTTATTGAAAGTATAAAAACATTGAAGGGCTAGCATGCAGTTATATAATTAACTCTTACTACAGGAGAAAAGGTAGAGCTGTTGAGGAATATTTCTACAGAAAATAGTTAGCTGGCATTTATATAGTGCTTTAAGGTCGGCAAAGCACTTTACAAATCCTATCTCATTTTATCCTTGCAGCCACCCTGGGAAATAGATGGTATTATCCCCATTTTACAGATAATGAAACTAGAGGCAAACAGAAGTGACTTTCCCAACATAACACAACTAGTAACTGTCCTGACTCCAGGGCCAATACTCTGTCCACTGCATTACATAGCTGCCAACTAAGATGGTTGTTGAACATATCATGGTAGAAGCAACTCAACAAGAAGGCATTTGAAGATTATGTTAATATTTAACTAGGACATACAGTAGAATACAAACACCACAAAGACATTACCAAAAAAACCCCACACAGAATGAAATCCATCAAAGAAAAGTGTATATATATCAGAAAGTCCAGATTCCCCTATTCAGCATTTGAAAGCAAATGTTAAAGGGTAACAAAGTGTCAAAAAGATAATGCAAGAATTTAAAGTAGTGTAAAGGATATACTAAGCAATTCAAAACTAAGTTTTTTTTAAAAAATTTACTTCAGAGGCTTGAAAGAAAAGAAATTGGAGGAGAGAGAGCTTCTAAAGAAAGAGGATATGGAAAAATCCCTCATCATGAGAAGTCTAAATTGTATAAACAAGAAACAGAAAGATTCTCCACAATTAATGTAGTGAACAACAAATGTTAAATCAAGATCAAAACAAAAAAAGTAGAGTGGCTGGAGAAGATCCATAATTATGGGCTCTAACATTTCACAGGGGTGCATGAATTACCCCTCCAAGCAATTTGCCAACTTCCTTTCAGATACAGGCTTGATCCCAACCTTTCATAACAGAAGATATTACATACCTGCTATTCAAAGATGAGAACAAGTTACCTACAAATGCAGTCTAATTACGTTTACATACTTGATACAAAGCAACTGTAACTTGTGTCACTAAAAAAGTATAAAAACAATGACAGCATAGATCTAACTGGTGGTTTATAGTAGTTGATAATGCAAAAAAGAGTGTGTTAGAGAGTCCAAAGGGTGTAAAGAATAAGAACTTGCTAGCTCAGTCATTTGTTCATTCGTCATTTGTTGTTTGTTCTTGAAGAGGACCATGCCATCAGGGAAGTTATGTTATTATTTGCAAGTAAATTTGATTTAAGTGAGGGAGGGTTGTGCAAAATCATCAGCCTCACTTTCTCCTCTGGGGCCATCCAGGTCCAGTGGCAAGACATAGATCAGGATGACTGGAGATGGCCCTAGATGCAGTGTGAGATGTTGACCTTTTTAAGCTAAAGTCTTTTCTAGGTCTCAATTTGATTGAGGCCTGTTCAGTAATTATTCAGTAAAACCCACCCAACAGTTCCATAGCATCTAAACTACCTTTATTGACTATCACAAAGCCTTTCTTTCAATTTTATACTAAAGACTTAGTCTTTTACTGCAAATATATAAAATACATCCTAGTATAATGAGAAGAAATGAATAAAACATTTGTTACATGTAGTGGGTACTAAGCAGTACATAAATGCGTAAATATACAAATAGAATATGTATATATGAATTGTGCACTTAAAATTTGTATCTGAATATATAAAATATGGTATAAAAATAGAAAAGTAAGATAGTTTTGTTTTCAAAGAGGGCACATTTTAGTGTGGGAGGATGCCTACATATTTAATGTAAACATGGAAAAGCATTCTTTACTTAAAACATGTCCCCACGAAAATATTGCGAAGAAAAATTGATATAGGGACAGCTAAGAAAGTGCTGAGCCTGGAGTCAGGAATATTTGAGTTCAAATTCGGCCTCAGACACTTTACTAGCTGTGTGACTCTGGGCAAGTCACTTAACCTCTTTTTTTGTCAGTTTCCTCATCTGTAAAATGTGAGTAATAACAACACCTACCTCCCAGGGTTGTTATGAGATTAAAGAGATGATAATTGTGATGTACTTAACACAGTGCCTATTACAAAATGTGTGCTTTATAAATGTTAGCCTTTATATAAAAATTGTTATTTTCAGTGAAGTAGATTAAGCCCATTGTATTTCTTCCCAGCTGTAAATTCATTATAATTTTCCTAACTAGGAATGTAATTTTCAAGTTAAGTAGAGACTTGAACCAAAACACTTGTTAATTGCCAGTCATACAGAGATGATATCAGAGATGATATTGTTTACATAAGTAAACAAACAGACCTCTGCACCTGAAACAGTTCTTTCATCTCCTGGAATCTTTCTCCAGTAATATAAAAATAATATTTGAACCAAGTCAGTGTAATACTGTTAATGTGCATCAAGGAAAGATAAAAGCTAAAAAAAGGCTTCAAGCTTACATCTGAAAGTTACATTGTACCTTTGGATAAAGGCAATCCTTATATTTGCCTTAGTGTTCTCCAGGTAAGACTTGATGAAGATAAAGATATTAAATAGAAAGCTGTCTCTGAATAGGTTGGACTTACTGGCAACCTGAAAAACATACCTGAATGGGAAAACTTTAATTAAAGGAATTAATAATATGTATAAAATGTCCTTCTTAAAGTACACTTCCTGAACCCTAAACTGGACAATAACAAATTTGGAAAGTCTTCCATTAGATATCCTAACAATGTTAATGAAATATAAGAATTAGCACCCTAGGGTAGCTATAGACAGAATAACACTTCTTATCACAAAGGAAAAAGAAATTTGATAGATACTCTTTGATCATATGATAATGAGGTAAAAAAAACCATACAGAAATACTTTTGAAAAAAGTGGATATCATTTCACCAAGTAATAATAAAGGTTGATTACAGGTTTATACCATTCGATTTGTTAACTATAACTGAAAGTGCTTTACCTCTGGATGGAGCTTATCAAATGGCAGTGATCAAAAGTGTAATCAAAGGATCCTCCATGGGTGGCATGCAAAAACTCAATCAAATATATGAAAACAATGAAGTATCAAACAAATGGTTTTTGCTTATATATTTGCTTATGGAAAAAGAAAGGGATTTGATGACAATTCAGAAAAGGTCATTGACAACAAAAATTTTGGATGGATTTTCCTTAAGGAGCCTGAATGTCATGATTAAAGTGGGTAGCATCTACTAAGTATCTAGGAAGACATAACTTGGTATACCTATACATACATACATATATACATACATATATATATATATATATATATATACATTAGAAACTTTTTCATCACTTAATAAATTATAATTACTCATACTACTAGCATAGCCTTCAAATGCTCTAAAGGATTCAATGCATAAATTATCCTGGAACGGAACCGTTATCACAGACTGATCTGTTGACTACATAACAGTGATATTATTGCCCAGACACAACATTGATCCATAAAAACTTTAAAACAAAGATTTTAGTAGATAATCACTGTACCAAATAATCATAATCCCCAAAGTACATGAAATGAACAGCTTTTTTAAAAATAAATTTATTTAACTTTTTACATTCATTTTCACAAGATTTTGGGTTCCAAAATTTTCTCCCCATTTGTCCCCTCCCCCCTCCCCAATACACTGGACATTCTAATTATCCATATCACCAATCTGCCCTCTCTTCTCTCATCCCTTCCTTCCCTTACCCCATCTTCTCTTTTGTCCTGTAGGGCCAGATAACTTTCTATTCCCCATTACCTATATTTCTTATTTCCTAGTAGCAAGAACAATACCCAACAGTTGTTCCTAAAACTTTGAGTTCCAACTTCTCCCCATCCCTCCCTCCCCACCCATTCCTTTGTGAAGGCAGGCAATTCAATATAGGCCATATCTGTGTAGTTTTGCAAATGACCTCCATAATAG
>JAQQSK010004957.1:0-23254 GCA_028658325.1 Potorous gilbertii
GGAGGGAGGGATGGGGAGAAGCTGGAACTTAAAGTTTTAGGACCAACTGTTGACTATTGTTCTTGCTACCAGGAAATAAGAAATACAAGTAATGGGGAATAGAAAGTAATCTGGCCCTACAGGACAAAAGAGAAGGTGGGGTAAGGGAAGGGAGGAATGATAGAAGAGAGGGCAGATTGGTGATATGGGTAATTAGAATGTCCAGTGTATCGGGGAGGGGGGAAGGGCCAAATGGGGAGAAAATTTTGGAACCCAAAATCTTGTGAAATTGAATGTAAAAAGTTAAATAAATTTATTAAAAAAAAAAAAGAACGTGATCTGGACTGACAATAGCAGCCACTGCAGAAGCAGCATCCATTTTTGGAGCCCCCTGCCTAAAGCCCCTGGGGTAAATGAGCAGGTTATTTGAATCTCAGCCCTGAGCACAGTCCTAGGATGAGGAGGAGAGCTGGTGTGGTGGAGCTGGAGGTGGTTTGGAGAGGGAATTGTACTCCTAGACTCTGGCCAGAAAGGTTTTTTGTTGCTCCCCAATCAGCATGCAGGTCAGGAGAGGAGTAAACTCCTCTCCCTTGATTATGTCATCTTGGAGGAACAGAGAACTTATATGTCCTTGGTGTATACCCTCCCGTTGAGAAAGGACTTAAAAATCAAGTAATTGGCCTGGAAAATGCCCAGAAAGGGCGGGAAAAATAAGACTAGGGAAGGTTATTTTCTTGGTAAACAGGTATTTTTTTCCATCTTTTCCGATGAGGAAGAACAATGCATAGTTTCAGAGGAAATCAAGGCTTCTGCATCCAAAACCTCCAAAATAAATATGCAATGCTCTCAGTCCATCTGAGACCTCAAAAAGGACTTTGAAAATCAAGTAAGAGATGTAGAGGAAAAACTGGGAAGAGAAATGAGAGAGATGCAAGAAAAGCATGAAAAGTGGGTCAACACCTTGCTAAAGAGAACCCAAAAAATGCTGAAGCAAATAACACCCTTAATAATACACTAACTCAATTGGCAAAAGAAGTCCAAAAAGCCAATGAGGAGAAGAATGCTTTAAAAAGCACAAATAACCAAATGTAAAAAGAAGTTCAAAAGCTCACTGAAGAACATATTTCTTTCAAAATCAGAATGGTGCAGATGGAAACTAATGACTTTATAAGAAACTAAGAAATTACAAAACAAAACGAAAAGAATGAAAAAATGGAAGATAATGTGAAATATTTCATTGGAAAAGCAACTAAACTGGAAAATAGATCCAGGAGAGAATAAAAGTTATAAGACTACCCGAAAGCCATGTTCAAAAAAAGAGCCTAGACATCATCTGGCAGGAAATTATCAAGGAAAACTGTCCTGATATTCTAGAATCAGAGGGCAAAATAAATATTGAAAGAATACACTTTTCAACTCCTGAAAGAAATACTAAAAGAGAAACTCATAGGAAAATTGTAGCCAAATTTCAGAGTTCCCATTTCAAGGAGAAAATATTGCAAACAACTAGAAAGAAACAATTTGAGCACTGTGGAAATACAATCAGGATAGCACAAAAGGTATCATCCTCTACATTAAGGGATTAAAGCGTGTGGGATGTGATATTCCTGAAATCAGGGGAACTTGGATTAAAACCAAGACTCTCCTACCCAGCAAAACTGAGTATAATACTTCAGGGGGGAAAATGGTCATTCAGTGAAATAGAGGACTTTCAAGCATTCTTGATGAAAAGACCAGAACTGAATAGAAAATTTGACTTTCAAACACAAGAATCAAGAGAAGCATAAAAAGGTAAATAGGAAAGAGAAATTATAAGAGACCTTATACATTTGAACTGTTTACATTCTTACATAGAAAGATAGTATTTGTAACTCTTGAGACTTTTCTCAATATTTAGGCAGTTGGAGGGTTTGTACACACACATACATTTATATGTATATATATGCATACATATACATATATGTATTCATGTGTGTATATTATATATATATGTGAGCACAGGATGAGTTGAATAAGAAGGGATGATATTTAAAAAATTAAATTAAGGGATGAGAGATGAATATATTGGGAGGAGAAAGGGAGAAATGAAGTGGGGCAAATTATCTCTCATAAAAGAGGCAGGAAAAAGTCTTTTTAGTGGAGGAGAAAAGAGAGGAGGTGAGAGGGAAAACATGGATCTTATTGTCTTCACATTTGGATTATGGAGGAAATAACATGCTCACTCAATTTAGTATGAAAATCAATCTTACACTTCAGGAAAGTAGGGGAGATGGACAAGTGCGGTTGGGTAGATGATAGAAGGGAGGACAAATGAGAGGAGGGAGTAATTAGAAGTAAACCCTTTTGGGAAAGGACAAAGTCAAAAGAAAGAATATAATAAATGGGGGCAGAATAGGATGGACGGAAATACAGTGAGTCTTACACAGCATGACTCTCATGGAAGTCTTTTACAAAACTACACATATGTAGCATACATTGAATTGCTTGCCTTCTCAGTGGGGATAGGTGGGGAGCAAAGAAGGGAGAGAAGTTAGAACTCAAAGTTTTAGTAAAGAATATTGAGAATCGTTTTACATACAACATGGGAAGACGAAATACACACAATAGGATACAGAAATCTATCTTGCCCTACAAGAAAAGAGAGAAGATGGTGATAAGGGAAGGGAGGGGTGTGATAGAAGGGAGGACAGATTGGGGGAAGGGATAATCAAAATGCAAGGCATTATGGAGTGGGAATAGGGGAGAGATCAGGAGAAAATTTGGAACTCAAAATTTTGTGGAAATGAATGTTGAAAACTAAAAATAAATAAATAAACATTAAAAAAATTTCCAGTGGACTCTTGAGGCAAAACACCTTCCACACCCAGGGAAAGAACTCTGGAATTGGATAACAGGCAGAAAGAGACCATTTTCTTTTGTATTATGTTATGTTTTGTTTTGTTTTATGGTTTTCCCCTTTAATTTTAATTCTTCTATGCAACATATATTTAATAGGAATGTACATGTTGAATGTATATAAGATTGTGCATTGTCTCAGGGAAGGAATGAGGAGAGAGGGAGGAATAAGGGGGAGGGAGTGGAAAAAATCTAAGATATATGGAAGTGATTGTAGAACACTGAAAGCAAATAAAATAATTCAATTAAAAACCTAAAAATAAATTTAATTATAAAATAAAAGAAATGATGAGCTTAATGATCTTAGAAAGGCCATGGAAAGACTTGCACAAAATGATGGAAAGTGAAGGGGAAAGAACAAAGAGAATATTGCATATAATAGCAGCAATATTGCTGTTTTTTAGAATGCCTGAGTCACTAAGTAATTTTGACTAATATAAATACACAAATTAAACATAAAGGATATATGAAGAAAGATGCTATGTCTGCATGTAGAGAAAGAATTGATAAATTAAGAATGTGTATAAAATTACATGTAGACATATATATGAATCTGAGTGTATGTATGTGTATATACATGCATGTATATGTGTCTGCATATATGTATGTGTACATATATATACACACATATGCATACCTGCATATGCATATATGCATACATTATATATATATATATACATATATATATATATATACGTATATATATATATATATACGTATATATATATATATATGTATATATATATATATATACGTATATATATATATATATTAGCCATCTCTAGAGCAGGAAGGGGAAGGGAAGGAAAAAAATGGAAGAAAGAAAAAAAAGAAACAACTTTGTTGTATACTTGAGGGAATAACAAGTTGCACATGGCAGATTTATAGTTTCATGTGCAATCATTTTTATTGTATTGCATTGTGGAAGTTCTTGTTTTGTTGTGTGAATTGAAAATAAAATAAATTTTGATATAAAAAGGAGGAACATCCAGTTAATTTAGACTTTATAAATAGGAAAATGAAGCCATTTGTGACTAAAAATTCATATTCAGGTAAATTATTTGCATGGACCTGACCTTAGTCAGTTAATAGAAGGATCCTCTACCTTGACTTCGTGTTGTAATTTGATATCATACGTTGATTGACTTCACTGAGTATTCCTTTAGTTATAATTAAGAGACCTAAACTCCATCTAAAATAAAGTGAGGAGAGATTGTTTAAGGAGTAGAAGGCTATTTAAATCTAATCTTTGTACAGTCAGATGCATCCCATTTTAATCCCATCAGAGAAAAGAATCTCCCCAAATACAACATTTTTTATTACAAATCCTCAATCAGATGTTTTGTTTTCTCTTGAGGAAATGTGGGTTATCCCAATGACAAAAGCCTCATCCTTCTTTCCACAATCTCTTTTTTGAATATATTCTTAAAAGAGTAGAAGTATCAATTCAGACATCTATCATCTAAGATCTTGTTCTTAGTTCTAGATGGAAAGCAAAGTAAAGAATATTGCCTATCTACACTCATGTAAATATGTTATTCTTAAAAGGAGTTAGAAGAACATAGGAGAGGGTGCTAGTAGATAAAGAGGACAGTGTTCTGGAATGTCAACTCTGAGTAATCCTGGTCATCAGTTACATACCAAGTTTGTATTGTGAACATAACTTCATTTATGAGTATTTAATCACCTGTGAGTAGGTATGGGAGCATGCAGGGAGGATGAAGTCACCTGGGAAATGAGTGTCAATGATTGTTACATTAAATGTAAAAGCAAAGGACATTACATATCACGCAGTAACCTTCTAGCGTGGGAATCACATAATGTCAGACAATTTAGTTAAGCCTATAGATGCAGTTTCACCTACTTGACAAGTGACCATTAATTCTCTGATTTAATTCAATTCTATTCAGTCAGCATTTATTAAGTAAATGCTAGGTGCCACATGTCCTTGAGCACACTTGAAAATGTCAAATGAGGTAGAACTCATGACCTACACTGGAAGCTCATTCCCATTTTAAATAGTTCTGATTGTCAAGAATGTTGCCTTTGTGGAAACTCGTTCTACCAAAGCATTTAGTCTGTAACTTATAGTCATAATCTTTCAAGAATTTTGCCTAACTATTCACAAAGAAAGCAAGCAGATGAAAAAATACTTGTTTTCCATACCATCTGAACTATACATCTTTGAATGAGAATTTATATGAACAATAATGTAAGCCAAGAATCCAACAGGAGGAGGAGCATAGGTAGATTTGCCTTTGGAAAATTGTCACATTTTTAGAAATATTGTTTGTTGTGATCTTAGTTTATTCATAAATGTTATTGTTTATTTGATTTCATCTTTTTAATCAGATGGGCTGGAAGTTGATTAATTTCATTAGGCCTTTCAAACTTTTAAATTTTATGGCAGTTTCTATAAATTTTTCTGGTTTATTGCCCCTTTAATTTTTAATATTTCCTCTTTTGTGCCTATTTTGGTTGCAGTCTTTTCTTTTTGCTTTTTTATTGTATATTCATTTCATGAAATGTTTCTTGTTCTATTTGGTCAGTGTGTGTTTTTAGAAATATAACTTTCCCCTTCAGGATTGCTTCAGATGCATCACAGAAATTTTGGCATATATTTCAACATTATTATTTATTTCACTTAATTTTTTTGCGTTTTTAGTAGCCCCATTTTTTGACTAACTCATTATTTAAAATTGCTTTGTTACATCTCCATTTTGGTCTGCATCTTTTGTTTGTGCTCCCTACTAATTGTTATTTTTATTGTATTATGGATGTGTTTACTATTTCTGTGTTTTTATAAGCCCCATTAGGTTCTGACAAATATAGCAGGTTAATTTAGAAACCATGAAAAGTCATTTAACTCTGGTTTCTCCAGTTTAGTTCAATTATATATTTCTTCTTTTCTTCATCCTTCTGTTAGACTTATCCAGAACCAAGAAAGGAACATTAAAAATCTCTTGCTACTATTGTGTTACTGTCTATAAATTCTTGTAGTTCATTTAAATGTTTTTCTTTATGATTTGAAATGCTAAGGCATTTGGGGAATATAAGCATAATAGTGATATTGATTTGTTTCCTCTGGTGCCTTTCACAATAATGTAATTTCCTTATTTATTTCTTTTATACTTTTTTTTTCATTTTGCTTTGTGAGATTGATAGAATGATTGCAACTCCTGTATATTTTCTTATCTATAGCAATATTTTTACAGATCCTCATTTTATTCTGTGTATGTACTAATTTTTAGATGTGATTCTTATAAAACAGATTATAGTACATTGTTTTCTTGTCTAATTTATTATTTTCACTTTATCATTTTTATTCAATTTACTTTGAAAGTTTTGTTAAAGTTTTAAAGTAAATTTTGGAAGTTAGATTTATATATTTTCCTTTTCTCATATACACACACAGTTAGAATTTTCCTTCTTTTCCTCTGTATAGACTGATTTTTTTGTCTTTTTAGTTATTTAGTTATTAATTTAGTTATTAATGTCCTTTAAGGCAAACAAACCAGCTCTCTTCTGTTCACCTCAAGCTCCACCATTCCCTTTTGCTGAAATCAATTAGGGCACAGTTCTATCAAATGCATTTCTAGTCAATATGAGAGAAGTAGTGGCATAAGGTATCAAAACTGGAAAGTCAGAAAGATTTGATTGAAATCTATCATCTAGCACCTGTTGGCTGTATGACCTTGGTCAAGTCAATTAATCTCAGTGCCACAGGAACACTTTAAGACTCTAAGGAATGATAATTATAATTAACATTAACATAGCCAGGCTTGTGACTAAAGTCACAGTCCTCTCTCACTTAAATCTAATTTACTTGCAAATCATGGCATCGCCTTCCTGAAGTCATACTCCTATTTGAGAATGAAGGATAAACTACAACCTGTGGTGTAGTAGTAGCTGCCTTACTAGGTACTCTTCTGTCCAGTTCCGGTTAAGCAACACAGCTCTTCCCTCCCTTCTCTCCTCTTTCTTCTCCCTCTATCACATAGGGTATAGGGTATATAATTAACATAACTATGTCAGACACTGAGTACTAAATATTGTACAATTATATTCTCAATTGCTCCTCACAACAACCCTGGAGTTAGGTGTTATCATAACCCCATTTTTCAGTTGAGGCAACTGATATGAAGAGATAAAATGACTTGCCCAGGGTCACAAAGCTATTAAGTGTCTGAAGTCAGATTGCAACTCAGGTCTGCCACCCGCTACATCACCTAGCACCCTATGTTACAGAGCAGGTACTGGTCTGCCTTAGCAGCAGGGATTTCCTCTTTGAGAATTCATCATTCAGAATTCTGAATAGCCTATACCAAAAGAAATTGTAGGTCTTATAAAAAATTAGGGAGCAGGGATGGAGAACAAGAGAGAAAGAGAGAGAGACAGACAGAGAAAGATGGATAGAGGGAAAGATAGAGAAAAAGGAAAAAAAGAGAAATAAAAAGACAGAAAGAGATAGAGAAGCAGAGACAGAAAGAAACAGAGACACACAGAAAAAAAGTACTTTGTATCCTAACATACAGTACTGGCCTGTCATGTGAGAATACTATGTCATTCTATTAATAGTATCATGCAAAACAGTTTCTCAAGTCTTACACTCATATTTTCTTTCAAAGATATACACTGTAGCAGGGGTCATCGCCAGTCATTCTGATCTACATCTTGCCACTGGGCCCAGACAGCTCTAAAGAACATAGCCAGGCTTGTGACTAAAGTCACAGTCCTCTCTCACTTAAATCTAATTTACTTGCAAATCATGGCATCGCCTTCCTGAAGTCATACTCCTATTTGAGAATGAAGGATAAATGTAGTGTAGTAGTAGCTGCCTTACTGGGTACTTTTCTGTCCAGTTCCAGTTAAGCAACACAGCTTTTCCCTCCCTTCTCTCCTCTTTCTTCTCCCTCTATCACATAGGGTATAATACACTTATTTTCAGGTGTTATACCCAAAGGAATATAAATTTTGATTCCTGAAACTTCAAAAAATGTCTTGGGGTTTATGGGCTTGATTTCTTTCTTAAGGACCATGCTTTGAACCCTAATCACCCTGGCTGTCAATTGGTTGGCCAACAATAGGTTCCAGCCTAAGCTCCATCTAGTCATTTTTGGGCCCTGATGGCTCAACATGAATGTTAATAGCAACTTTTTCTGTTTTGGCCAGAAAACCTAAGGGTGTTCCCCTTCAAAACTGATTACTACTAGTTTGATTTTGTCCAGGTAAAAGAGACCATTTTTTTTTGCTTTATTTCTTACCTAGCTTTAAACACTAAATGGGTGCTGCTTCAATCAAACCAAGACCTGGGAAAGACCTGAATTCAGGGCCACCTCCAGATGTCCTGACGTCTAGCTTGTTGCTAGGTCCAGAAGGCTCCAGAGAAGAAAGTGAGACTAGTAACTTTGCCCAGTAACATTTTGAACATTCAATTCACTTGTTAACTTCAATCATGGCATCCCCTTCCTGATGTCATGGTCCTCTTCAGGAAAATGGACAAATAATACAATGAAGCAGAAGGATTAAATAGTGTGCTGAAAATGGGCTAGCATTGTCATCTAGATTTAAAGTCTATTTCTTTATTCCTTAGCACAAAGAAATCTAACTTCCCAATATCTTTGGTGTCCTCATACTATGAATTTTATAGGGAATAAATAAAAAGATTCAAAATAATGAAGACTTCTGCCATGCACACTTTGGCTGCCAAAACCTCTATCAAATTTCTTTATTTTCCTTTTTGTTTTTTTGTTCAGTGCTTGCTTGTTTTTTTTTTTAATATAAATTTAATTATTTGACTTTTTACATTCATTTTCACAAAATTTTGGGTTCCAAATTTTCTCCCATTTGTCCCCTCTCCCCACCCCAGTACACCAGGCATTCTAATTTCCCCTATCACCAATCTGCCCTCTCTTCTATCATCCCTCCCTTCTCTTGTCCCCATCTTCTCTTTTGTCCTGTAGGGTCAGATAAATTTGTGTTCCCCATTACCTGTATTTCTTATTTCCTAGTAGCAAGAACAATACTCGGCAGTTGTTCGTAAAACTTTGAGTTTCAATCTCTCCCCATCCCTCCCTCCCCACCCATTCCCTTTGGGAAGGCAGGCAATTCAACATAGGTCATATCTGTGTAGTTTTGCAAATGACTTCCATAACAGTCGTGTTGTGTAAGACTAACTATATTTCCCTCCATCCTATCCTGCCCCCCATTCCTTCTGTTCTCTCTTTTGATCCTGTCCCTCCCCGAGTGTTGACTTCAAATTGCTCCCTCCTCCCATTGCCCTCCCTTCAATCATCCCACCCCACCTTGCTTATCTCCTTCTCCCCCACATTCCTATATTGTAAGATAGGTTTTCATACCAAAATGAGTGTGCATTTTATTCCTTCCTTTAGTCGAATGTGATGACAGTAAACTTCATGTTTTATTTTTTCTCATTTCTCTTCTTTTTCTCTCCACTAAAAAGTCTCCTGCTTACCTCTTCTATGAGGGATAATTTACCCTATTCCATTTCACCCTCTCTCCTCCCACTACATTTCTCTCGCACCATTTACCTCAATTTCTTTAAGATATGATCCCATCCTATTCAATTCACTCTGTGCTCTCTGTCTGTCTGTGTGTGTGCATGCGCGTATGTGTGTGTGTGCATGCACGTGTGCTTGCATGTGTGTGCATGTGTGTGTGTATGTGTGTGTGGAATCCCCTCAGCTACCAAGGTACTGAAAAGTTTCAAGAGTTACAAATACTGTCTTTCCATGTAGGAATGTAAACAGTTCAACTTTGGTTAAGTCCCTTATGACTTCTCTTTGCTGTTTACTTTTTCATGCTACTTCTCATTCTTGTGTTTAAAAGTCAAATTTTCTTTTCAGCTCTGGTCTTTTCATCAAGAATGCTTGGAAGTCCTCAATTTCATTGAAAGACCATATATTCTTCTGAAGTATTATGCTCGGTTTTAGTGGGTAGGAGATTCTTGGTTTTAGACCTAGTTTCTTTGACTTCTGGAATATCCTATTCCCTGCCCTTCGATCCCTTAATGTAGAAGCTGCTAGATCTTGTGTTATCCTGATTGTATTTCCACAATACTGGAATTGTTTCTTTCTAGCTGCTTGCAATATTTTCTCCTTGACCTGCGAACTCTGGAATTTGGCCACAATGTTCTTAGGAGTTTCTCTTTTTGGATCTCTTTCAGGTGGTGATTGGTGGATTCCTTGAATACTTATTTCGTCCTCTGGTTCTAGAATATCAGGGCAGTTGTCCTTGATAATTTCATGAAAGATGATGTCTAGACTCTTTTTTTTATCATGGCTTTCAGGTAGTCCCATCATTTTTAAATTGCTTCTTCTGGATCTATTTTTAAGGTCACTTCTTTTTCCAATGAAATATTTCACATTCTCTTCCATTTTTTCATTATTTTGATTTTGTTTTGTGATTTCTTGGTTTCTCAGAAAGTCATTAGGCTCCATGTGTT
The DNA here is from genome assembly GCA_028658325.1 of Potorous gilbertii. Lineage (NCBI taxonomy): Eukaryota > Metazoa > Chordata > Mammalia > Diprotodontia > Potoroidae > Potorous > Potorous gilbertii. The sequence continues at coordinate 10,340 of JAQQSK010004957.1, forward strand.
CCATTCTAATTTTGAGAGAATTATTTTCTTCAGTGAGCTTTTGCACCTCTTTTTCCACTTGGCTAATTCTGCTTTTGAAAGCATTCATTTCCTCATTGGCCTTTTGAACCTCTTTTGCCAATTGAGTTAGCCTATTTTTCAACGTGTTATTTTCTTCAGCATTTTTTTGGGTTTCCTTTAGTAAGGTGTTGACCTGTTTTTCATGCTTTTCTTGCATCTCTCTCATTTCTTTTCCCCGTTTTTCCTCTACCTGTCTAACTTGATTTTCAAAATCCTTTTTGAGCTCTTCTATGTCCTTAGCCCATTGAATATCCATTTCACATGTTTGGGATACAGAGGTCTTGACTCCTATGTCTTTACCTGATGGTAAGCATTGTTCTTCCTCATCAGACAGGAAGGGAGGAAACATCTGCTCATCAAGAAAGTAACCTTCTATGGTCTTATTTTTTTTCCTTTTCTTGGCAGTTTCCCAGCCAGTTACTTGACTTCTGAAATTCCTTTCCACACCCACCTTTACTTCCAGATCCGCCCAGATAGTGCTTGGGGTCTGAGATTCAAATGCTGCTCCCCAGCCTCAGGGCTTTCAGGGGTGGGTGGGGCTGCTATTCAATGTGAGCGTAAGTTCTGGTGCTCAGGTGGGGGCAGGGCTGCTCCCAGGCTGGGTTCCCTCAGGGGATTTATGCAGAGACCTTCAGTAATGGAGCTCCTGGGAGCTCCTGCGTGCTCTGGGAGACTCTGGCTGCCTGCTGCCTCTGCCGCTGCCTCCCAAAGGGGCCTGAGTTATGGAGACATCCTGCTCCCTTCTCAGCCAGTCCAGAAGTCTCTCTTACTGACCTGTAGCTCCTGTGGGTGGAGAGACCTTTGCGGCCACCAGAGATTCTGTCCCTAAAGTTTGCTCGGATATGCTCCTCTTGGTGCCGCGTGGCCAGGGAAGGGCTAGTCTCCGCTCCTGTCTGGTGCACGACGGACCTTTGGAATCAGTTTCAGGGCTCTCTGGAATGGAAATCTCCTTCACTCCTTTGCTCACCAGCTTCCACTGTTCCACAATTTGTTGGGAGTTCTTTTTACAGGAGATCCGTGGGCTGTGGTTTCGGAGCTAGTATATGTGAATCTTTCTACTCCACCATCTTGACTCCTCCCTGATTCTATGATTTTAAAGGCTATTATTGTTAATATCCTTGAGTTACCATGGCCTCAGAAGATAAGGCCTCTAACAATTCAGTGTTATAATACTTGTGTTTTCTTTGGATGTTTCATATTTTGAGACTAAGATTGTATTTTGAGGCTGAAATAAATACCTCTTGAATTTTAAATTAAATATTAAATTTGATGAAATGTTTCAAGTTAACAGGTTTAAATTCAGTATACTGAGAGATAAATCCGAAGCCATGAAAAGTTGGTTTGCTTACTAACATTTCATGGAGGAAAAAGGGAAAGACAGAATATGATATTTACTGGAGACTAAGAGTGATTTAGAGGACAAAGGAAAATTTCCCTGCAATATCATGATTTCTGTGTCATCTCCAACAGCTTATCACATTTCTGAGATATTTATATGATCAGGGATTAAATAACTTTCTGTTTACTTTTCCCATATAATCCATGGGAGTTAAAACCATCCATTTGAAGCTTTCAGCCAAGCCTTGAGATTTTCCTAAATTCTTGATTTATATTTTTTTTGAGAATTTATACAGTATTTCATTTCCTCCAATTACGTGTAAAAACTGTTTTTCCTTTTTTTTAAAAAACAAATTTACATTCCATATTCTCTCCCATCGTCCCTCCCACTACCCTTGCTGAGGAGGCAAGCAATTCAATATAGGTTATGCACGTGTAGTCATGTAAATATATATTTCAATGCTAGTCATGTTGTGAAATAAAACAGACAAAAATCTTGAAAAATAAAGAAGGTCAAAAAAGTATTCCTCAATCTGTATTCAGACACCAGCAATTCTTTCTCTGGGAATGTATATAATTTTTTCATAAGTCCTGCAGAGTTGTCTTGGATCACTGTATTGCTGAGAATAGTTAAGTCACTCATGACATCATCTCACAATATTCTTGTTACTTTTCACACAATACATTTCACTTTGCATCAGCTTATGTAAGTCTTTCTTGGTCTATCTGAGAGCATCCTGCTCAACATTTCTTATATTTTGTACATATAGGACCTTTTGTGTTATTTTTAATACCTCTTTTTGGATATATACCTTGTAGTGGTATTGCTATGCCAAAGGGTATACGTGGTTTTATAGCCCTTTGAACATAGTTCCAAATTAAAGAATAGTTGAATCAGTTCACAAATCCATCAAACATGCATTAATGTCTCATTTTTCTTGCAACACCTCCAACATTCGTCATTTTCCTTTTCTGTCCTATTAGCCATCCTAACAGGTATGAGATAGTACCTCAGAATTGTTTTAATTTGCATTTTCTTCCAGTCATCAATGATTTAAAACATATATTCCCATGACTACAGATAGTTTTGATTACTTCTGTTTTGATCACTTATCAATTGGGAAATGGCTCTTATTTTTATAAATTTGACTCAGTTCTCATTTGAGAAATGAAATCTTTGTCAGAGCAATTTGTTTCAAATTTTTTCACAGTTATGAAAGCTAATTTTATTTCCCTCCATCCTATCATCCCCATTTTCTATTTTCTCTCTCCTTTTGCCCTGTCTATTGTGCTTTTGACTATGTCTTCTTCTAAACTGCCCCCCCCCTTTCTATCACTCCCTCTCTCTTATCCCATTTTCCTCTTACTTTCCTCATGGGTAAGCCAGATTTCTATATCCAATTGAATTTGCATGTTATTCCCTCTCAACCAATTCTGATGAAAGTATATGGTATTCACTCCTCCCCACTTGCTCCATCTTCGCCTCCACTTTAAAAGTTGATTTTTGCCTCTTTTGTGAGAGATAATTTACCCAATTCTACCTCTCTATTTCCCTTTTTTCAAGTGCATTTCTTTCTCACCCTTTAATTTTATTTTTATGGATATCATCCCTTCACATTCAATTCACAACTGTGTCCTATATCTATATATACTCCTTCTAACTACCCTAATAATGATAAGGTTCTTAGTTAAAAGTATCATCTTCTCATGTAGGAATGGAAAAAGTCTAACTTTATTAAGTCCTTCATGATTTCCTTTTCTTATTTAATTTTTATGTTTCTCTTGAGTCTTGTATTTTAAAATTAAATTTTCTCTTCAGCTCTTGTCTTTCCATCATGAATACTTGAAGGTCCTCTATTTCATCAAAGGTCCATTTTTTCACACAGAAGAATTAAACTCAGTTTTCCTGGGTAGGTGATTCTTGGTTGTAATCCCAGTTCTTTTGCCCTCTGGAATATGATGTTTCAAGTCCTCCAAACTTTTTAAAATTAATTTAATTAATCTCTTTTTAGGATTCAACATTCACTTGCACAAAATTTTGAGTCCTGAATAGTCACCCTACCACTCCCCTCCATCCACCAAAAACATCATGCTTTGTGATTACCCCTTACCCCAATCTGCCCTCCCTTCTTCCATCCCCTTACATACATTTTCCCATAAGGCAAGATAGATTTCTATACCCCATTCCTTGGATATCTTATTTCCTAATAGCAGGTAAAAACATTTTTTAAGATTCCTCTTTAAAACCTTGAGTTCCAACTTTTCTCCCTTCCTCCCTCCCCATCCATTCCTATTGAAAAGGCTTGCAATTTAATGTAGAATATACATATGTAATCATGTAAAACACCTCCATAATAGTTATGATGTGAAAGACTAACTATGTTTCCCTCCACCTTATCCCACCCTCCATTTATTATTCTCTCTCTTCTGACTCTTCCCTCTTCAAAAAATACTTACCCCTGACTACCCCACTCCTCCCATTTGCCCTCCTTTACTTCATCCAAGTCCCTCCTTGCCCCCTGACACCAAAATTTCCTATAGTGTAAGATAGATTTTCATACCAAACTAAGTGGGCATGTTAAGCCAAATCTGATGAGAGTAAGGTTCACAATTTCCTTGTCACCTCCCCCCTCTTCCCCTCCTTTGATAAAACTTTTTCGTGACTGTTTTATGTGACAGATAATTTACCCAAATCTAAATCTCCCTTTCTTCTTCTACCAGTATATTCTTCTCTCACCCATTATTTTTTAGATATCATTCATTCATACTTATCTCATGCTGTCTGTATTTATATAATTCCTCCAGCTACCCAAATATTGAGAAAAATAACATAGTTACAAATATTATCTTTCCATATAGGAATGTAAAAAGTTCAACTTTAGTAAGTCACTTGTGATTTCTCTTTCCTATTTACCTCTTCATGCTTCTCTTGACTCTTGTGTTTGTAAGTCAGATTTTCTATTCAGTTCTGATGTTTTCATCAAGATTTCTTGAAATTATTTCATTGAATTGCCATTTTCCCCCCTGAAGTATTATACTCAGTTTTTCTGAGTAGGCGACTATTGGTTTTAATCCTACCTCCTGTGACTCCTAGATTATCATATTCCAAGCTCTTAGACCCCCTAGTGTAGAATCTGCTAGATCTTGTGTTTCCACAATACTTAAATTGTTTCTTTCTGGCTGCTTACATATTTTTTTCCTTGACATGGGAGCTCTGGAATTTGACTACAATATTTCTGGGAGTTTCATTTTGGGATTTATTCTAGGAGATGATCAGCTAATTCTTACAATGTTCTATCCTCTTATTGTAAAATATCAGGGCAGTTTTCCTTTATGATTTCTTGAAAGATGATATCTAGGCTCTTTTATCATGACTTTCAGGTAATCCAATAACTTTTAAATTGCTTCTCTTGGATCTATTTTACAGATTTGTTGATTTCCAAAGAGATAGTTCAAACTAACTGCTATTTTTTCATTCATTTGGTTTTGTTTTATAATTTATTTTTCATAAAGGCATTAGCTTTCATCTGCTCCATTCTAATCTTAAAAGTATTATTTTCTTTAGTCAGCTTTTGTACTTCCTTTTCCATCTTGTCAATTTTGCTTTTCAGGCATTCTCCTCATTGGCTTTTTGGATCTCTTTTGCCTTTTGGGTTAGTCTATTTTAAGGTATTTTCTTCAGCAATTTTGGGTCCCCTTTAGCAAACAGATGATTCATTTTTCATGATTTTCTTGCATCATTCTCGTTTCTCTTCCAAATTTTTACTCTACTTCTCTTATTTGATTTTCTAAATCCTTTTTGAACTCTTCTATGGCCTGAGACAATTTCATATTTTTCTTGCAGGCTTTGAGTGCAATAGCTATGCCTTTTTTGTCCTCTTCTGTTTGCATATTTTAGTCTTCCTTGTCACAAAAGTAAGATTCTATAGTCTGAGTCTTTTGTTTCTTGCTTATTTCCCCAGTCCTTTACTTGATTTTGGGGGGTGTACTGTCAGCATTTCGATCCTTCCACAATCTGTGAGCATAGAGTTCCAAAAACATCCACTGCCACTGCCTCTGCTGCTGCTGTGGCTGTTGTGGGTTCTGCCACCCCACTGTCACACTGGGGATGTCTCCAGACCACTTTACTCTCTCTCACAGGTCTGACAGAATTTTACTACTGACCTTCAAATTTGTTATTGGCACTTTGGGGTTCTGAAGTCTAGAAAGCACCACATGTGCCACAAATTCAAACCCCACAAGGTCTATTCACATCTCATCTGTGCTGATGTGATCCAACCTGGACTGTGCTCTGACCCCAATGCAGTTCAATAGATGCTTCCTGTCAACTTACCAGGCTGTCTTGGGGGTGGAAATTTGGTTCACTATATCATTTCTGTGGATTCTGCAGCTCTGCTTCTATTCCTCCATCTTGACTCTGCCCCACTCCACCACCCTAGACTTTTAATGCAGAAGCTGCTAAATCTTGAGTTATCCTGACTGTGACTTCAAATATTTGTTTTATTTTTTCCCCATTATTTTCTGACTGCTTGCAATATTTTCTCCTTTACCTGGGAGCTCTGTAATTTTCAACGTTCCTGTGAGTTGTCCCTTCTGGGATCTCTTTAAGGAGGATAATGTCTGACTTTTTCAATTTCCATTTTACCCTCTGATTCTAGAATATCAGGACAATTTTCCTTGACAATTTCTTGAAAGATAACGCCTAGGCTAGTTTTAAAAGTATTTTTATTATGACGTTCCCTTAGTCGAAAAATTTTAAAATCTTGTCTACCAGATCTATTTTTCTACATTCGTTGTTTATTTTTTTTCCAATGAGATAGTTCTTGTTTTCTATTTTTTCATTCCTTTCATTTTATTTTATTACTTCTTGATTTCTCATAGAGCCATTAGGTTCCATTTGCTCAATTCTAATTTTTAAGGAAGTATTTTCTTCAGTGAGCTTTTGTACCTCCTTTTCCATTTCAACAATTGCACTTTTTAAGAAAATTTTTTTTTTTCAGTAAAATTTTGTGCCATTTTTCCATTTGGTAAATTCTGTTTTTCAATGCATTCATTTCCTTATTGGAACAAAAAAAAACCTCATTTAATATTTGCTCTATTCTGTTTTATGAGGTGTTATTTTCTTAATTATTTTGTGTCTGTTTGTGTATGTCTCTTTTACCAAACTGTTGACATTTTATTCATGATTTTCTTGCATCCATCTCATTTCTCTTCCTATTTTTTCTTCTGACTCTCTTACTTGATTTTCAAAATTCTTTTTGAGCTCTTCCATGGTTTGAGACCAATTCATATTGTAGGCTTTGGATATAGTAGCTTTGACCTTGTTATCTTTTCCTGAGTGTGTGTTCTGATTATTTCTATCATTTTAGTGATTTTCTATTGTTTTCTCATGTTTGCTCATATTTTCCAGTCTATTTCTTGACTTTTATCTCTTTGTTAAATTGGACCTCTTCCCCCAAGGTAGAGTGCACACTGTACAAGCTTCAAGGGTTTGTGCAGCTGTTTTGAGAGATACTTTTAGGGACTGGTAAATTTTTAATTCTTCCAAGCTGATGTGATCTAAGGAGAGGTATATTTACTCCTCTACCTGCCTGTGCTCTGGTCTGTGAGTGACTACAAGTAATTATTTCTGCCCTGAAACTGTGATCAAGGTAGTTACTCCACTGTGGCTGTAAGCTCTTGTGTCCTAGTTCTCCTCTTCACCCTGGGGCTGCCACCCGAGACAATGACCCAGATTTAAGTATGGGCAAAACAACTGAGTCCTGTTCCCAGTGGCAGAAGAGATCCCTGTTACTTCTTTCTGATCGGTTTTTTTACCCCCTTACCATTTTTGAGTAGAGAGCTCTGGAAGAAGCCGATGATTATGATGATGATTCAGTGGTTCCCATGCCTTCCCTTGTTTCCTGTATTCAGGATGTTCTGGTCTAGCTTGCATTAGACTGCGCTCTCACCCAAATAATACAGATCTTTCCTAACAAACTTCTAAGTTGCCTTTGGTTGGAAAATTATTTCACCTTGTCCTTCAACTTGCCAATTCTGCTGTTCTGAGAATCATTTTATGACACCAAAGGTGTTCACAGAAATTTGAGGGACAATAATTCAGGCAAGTCACTATCTTTTCTCTGCCACCTTGCCTCACACATACTCTCCCCACTACTACTTGATATTTAAGTCCGTCTTTTCAAGATTATATTCTAATAAATGCAACATTCCTCTGTACATTCAAGTTTCCTAAGTAAAGATTAATAATAACAAAGTACATTATTTGATCTGTGGATTTACATAGTATCTTTCTGCTGGATGATTTTTATTCAGTAAACTCCCTATCAGTTTACAACCTTTTTACTATTACACTGTTCTATACCTTAAAGACTAAAATAGACAAATAGATACATAGATAGATGTGTAGATAGACAGATAGATAGATACATACATACATACATACACACATGTATTTAGATTTGACTGTGCAAAGTGGGAGTCACTGGCACAGGACTGCTCAGCTTGAGGTGCCCACATCAGAAAGGGTGCTGAGCTTTTTGAGTAAAGTAGAATTGAGACAGCAAAAAGTAAATGCAGGATGAGCAAATTTGAGATATCAATCTCAAATATTCACATAGACTATTTGTATCCAACCTGTGGTAGACCATTCCAAGCTCATATTGATCTGATCAGCCACAGTCAGAAACACTGAAATTTCACTCCATCATGGTGGTGTCATTTTAGTCCTCTTCGAACATGAAGGACAACCACCAGTCAACCATACACATACAGTTTAAATATATACACCCATACATCCACATATATACATACAGATATGCACACATATAGGTATGCATAAATATCTGCCTATATATGCGTGTGTATACATATATACACGTTTACAATATGAACATACATATGTACACACATGTACATGTGCATAATACTGCATATATATTTATATATATAATATACATATAGATATATAGATATATACATATATCACTCAGCTATAACTCAGTGAGGTTGGATTTGAACTCACGTCTTTCTGAGTCTAGATCTGGTGCTTCCACATTCTTCAACTTTGCTGACTTGAAGAAATTTACTTAAAGAACCCTGACTACAATAGCAAAATATCTACTTCCATTAGGGAACTACACATAGACATGATTTTAGATCCTGTCAGTTTCACCTAGCCTTTGCTTAAAGACATCTATTAAAAAGAAGCCTGTAACTTTCACAAGCATCCCATTGCACATTTAAGTGGCTCTTCTTTCTCACTTCTGACTTTTATAATCCTTTGTAACCTTCTAGTCTTGACTCAAGCACCAGTTTTTATGAATCCTTTCATAATCACTTAGCAGTAAATTAATATTTATCCACACATGCACACACAGGAATACACATCAAAATTACCTTCCATTTAATTTTTAGATTGTTTTGTTTTGTTTATCAATTGACCATTTCCACAATTAACCTATTTGGAAGGATCCTTATGCTTTTTCATTGGTTTCTTCAGATGAACTAAAAACAATTCTTATTTAATTGTGGGAGGGCACAGAATTTCCCATGATTTGAAATCTTGAAAGAGTTTTCCTGTTTATTTAACTGAGGCCTAGGAAAACATTTATCCTGTGGACCACAAATGAATTTTGTACCCCCAAAATGGGTTTTCACATTTGTCATCTTCCCTCAAGAATGAGTGGGTAAGTTTTGATTTTTTAATTCTAAAAAAGAATCTCATGGGAGGAAGAAAAAAAACTATTCCAGAATAGCAATGAAGAACAAGTTGCTCTACATGACATTTCATTTCTGGATGGCTAGGAAGATCAATGAACTTGCCTGAAGCCCGTGAATTAATATCCTTAGCTATCAAGAAATGAACCATTGTGCACAGGGATTTCTTCTTCATTGCTAACTTATTGTCATAAGGAAGATAGTAATAAGGTGACTCCAGAATAGGCATCACCCTTAGGACAGTATGTTACTATATCTTTACCATCATTATTAACTGGAAGTACATGGAATTGACTTATATTTTCTAAAAAGTGAGACAATTTCCACTAACCCAAGGCTTTTAGAGAGTATGTTCATGTTGTATCTCATTTTCTTAAAGGACTTTATTCTTAGTCTTTTCTCCTCGTTATAGCAGTCCACAGGAGTCTCATAAAGCATGGCAAAATCTTTTTCTCCCATGGCTGGGACTCTCTCACAGTTCCCCAGAATTTCAGACTTAAAAAGGACATGAATGACCATCCAATACGTACTTGGATGGGAATATAACCTTTGCTTAAAGACCTACAATGAAGGGAACTCATTATTTCCCAGCAAATTCCAATCCACTTTTGAATATTTCCCTCTTCTTATCCTTGTCTCTCTTAATAATGCCTTGTTGGTTTAGTTCAAGTACCATCTCTTACAAGATAGTTTTCTTCATCTCTCATAATTCATCACACACACACAAACATATACACAAAGACATGCACATAGCCAATTATTTTTTATTCAATTTGTATATATTTTGTGTTCAGTTATCCATTTACCTCTTGTTTCCTCCTAATAGAATGCAATGTCCTTGAGAGATGGAATGATTTTCATTTTTGTCATAGTATTTTTGGTGCCTACTTAGAATCTTCTAGATGCTTCATAATCATTTAGGTGTTTAATAGTTACATATTCAATTGAACTGAATCAAATTGGGTCCTGAACTCTGAGCTTCACTACAGGCATCACTTATTGTATTCACTAAGAAATTATTAAGATATACAAAACGCTGAACGAGGCAACAGGCATAACCATATACTTTTCTATATAGAAAAATATTGGTTGGGATTCTAGAGAACCTAGTTGTCAGTTTCCATGTTTTGCATTTTAGCTGTGACAGGGTAGAATAAACCTCCTTTTCTTAACTGTTCATTAACTTACAAGTGCCTCATTTTATCCCAACATAGAATTAGAATTAAGAGTGTTGGCACTGGAGCCACATCCAGCGGGCCCTCACCAGTGTGCTCATTGTTATAATCAGCCAGTTGGTACAGTTAGCTCAAACTGAAGTACTTAGGTTGCATCATAAAAACAGAAATAGATAAAATTTAATTCTCTCCCCAGAAACTTGGACAAACTCTCCCAAAATTCATTCGATGTTATGTTGTTTTATGCATTCATTGACATTATTCTGAGAAGAGGACCATAGACAACAAAGAGGTTTATAAAAATCACTTCTAAGTCTTAAATGTCTCAGTTATCTCTTTTACTAGTCCATTATATCCTAATACTTCATGAGTGGAGTGAGATCTCACCTAAATGCACTAAGTCCATTGTTAAAAATATTAAATATTTTTTCTTTATATTATTATAAGTTTCTCTCTCTCTATCTTTCTGTCTGTCTCTGCTTCTCTGTCTCTGTTTCTATGTGTCTCTGTTTATCTTGGTCTCTTTTTATCTATTTTTTACATTATAATAAATTTGTCTTTGCCTCTGTCTCTTCCTTTGTGTCTCTGTGTCTGTGTGCCTCTCTCTGTCTCCATCTTTCTGTGTTTCTCTCTGTTTTCTTCTCTGTCTCTGTCTCTGTATGTCTCCATCCTCTGACTGTTTCTCTCTGTCTCTCTGTCTCTGTTTCTGTCTGTCCCTGTGTGTTTCTATGTTTTTCTCTGTCTTTCTCTCTGTCTGTCTCTATCTATCTGTCTCCCTCTCTCTACCTCTCTGTCTCTGTCTCTTTCTCCCCCAATATATTCATAACATCTATGTCATTTTATAAGGAGATTAACAGAAACAGCTAAACAAATGAAACTCAGGTATTTTCTCCAGGGAAAGGCTTAATGGAAGAGGAAAGGACCTTTATTACAGAGGGGAATTGTTTCAGTGAATGAAGGAATAAAATCAAATGATTCAACAAACTGTGGATCTTTGTTGGTTGTGATAGGGTAGAGTAAGCTAGTTCATCTACTCAGGAAGATTACTGGTAATTAGTGTAATCATGTGGGCTCAATAGTTGCAAATTTTAATTAAACAAAGTTTACAAAAGTTTAACAGAGAAGAATATAGATACATATAATTTCAAGCTGGAATACCCTTAGAAGATCATAGGACATCTCATTAATTTTACATTACAGGAAAAAAACAACTGAGAGGCCTTACATGACTTAAGATTGCAAAGTAATAAAAGACAGAACCAAGCTCCAAAACCTAGATCCTTTGCTTCCAAGTCCAATTCATTCTAATTTAGCACACTGCCTTCCTAGAAAGAAACCAGCATGTGCTAGTTTGGTCACTTATGAGATCAGGGATGATGAAGTTACAGTGGCAGATGATGAACAAAGAGCCAAGGATATACACAGGTGATCTTGGAAAAAGACAGTCAGGAACCTGTGTCAGCAAGTCTGGGAAACAATAAGTATCCAGATGCTGAATTTATCTAACTGTATATGATAGTTTGGTCACATGGTGTAGGCTACCTCTGCTGGCAAAGTTACTACTTTATGCCAGCCATAATGCCAACACTATGGAAAAATAAATTTAATTCCATAGATGCTGTAGTAAGAGGAGAAAAAAATTACCAAAAAGAGACAAGAGAAGTAATACATTAAAATTGCCTAGAAATGAAAGTGAAACTGTAATATCAATGTGGAAACAATATATTCCCTTTGAGATATCATCAGTGAAAACATGAGAAGCAGGTTTTTACAAGTGATTTCCCAAAGCCTACTGTAGGTTTGTAGTCGCACAACAGACTAATGCAGAAAATTCAAATTCCCACTGTATTCATTTTTAAAATTTGATTTTCAAAAGGCATATAACTTGGTGGAACAAAGTGTAATCTTGACGGCTCTTCTCAGATATGATGTTTCTCAGGTGTACGTAGTATATTGAACTGTCGTGTAACCTTTTGCACATATCACCAGGGAAAGGGATTAAGGGCCTATTTGTCAAAAGGATAAAGTGCCAGGAAATAGAAGAACCCATGAAAGCCCACATCTTGCAGTCCCTGCCCTCTATAGCTTTTTTGTCTTTTGCTACTAGGCTTAAGGAATAATTGGCTGGGCATAGATGGGCAGGATTCAGATTGGTATTAGAAATTACTCTCTCTGAGTTTGATTTATTTATCCTTCTAACCATGGATAAGTTTAAAAAAATCTAAGTCAATCCTCACAGAATTGGTAAGTGTGTATGTGTGTGTGTGTGTGTGTGTGTGTGTGTGTATGTGTTGGAGAAGGGATAGAAATGGATAATGAACTTTGCCTAGAGTTTAATTAAGAACAAATTAGGTCAAATTTTCCAATTCAATTCAATTCAATAACCATTTTTTTAAGCAACCATTTTGTGTAAGGTACTATACTAGGTTCTGGGCATGCCTAAAATAATTCCTTTACTCAAGGGGGATGGTGTGATAGAATGTAAGTAAATAAGCATACTGAAGGAGAACAAAGGAGAGATCAAAGCAAAAAAAAATAATTAGTGGGAGAGAGAAAAAAAAGAATAAAAGACAGAAAGGGGAGGAAATTAAGGAGGGTTTCAAAGAAACTGAAGGAAAAATAG
>JAQQSK010004958.1:0-31795 GCA_028658325.1 Potorous gilbertii
CTCTCTCTACATAAGATTGCTCATTATGTTTTACACTGGATTTGAATTCTACCAATTTTACTTTCTATTATTCTGACTTTGGACAAATCATTTGATTTTCCAAACATCATCTTACCTGTGAAAAGGTTTGATTGGAAGATTTTTTTTTTTTTTCTCTTCTTAATCTTTGGACCATCTTACTTTTTGCAGAGCTGGATAAAATTGGCACTGCCACCAATGAAGAACTGAAGTGGCTACTCGATAATTCCAAATACCTGATGTAAAATCACACTGTGTGATTCTCAGAAGGTTCTGAATTACCGTACATGACTTGGGCATGACAAGAATAAAAGAAAAAAACTTCTCAAGACTTTGTGAAATAATTTAGGAGGAGGAGCCAAGATGTCGGAGTAGAAAGACTCACATATGCTAGCTCCAAACCCGCAGCCAATAATTATCAATAAAAAGAACTCCCAACAAATTCTAGAACAGTAGAAGCCACACAGCAACAGAGTGAAGGAGATTTCCGTTCAAGAGAGCCCTGAAAAACTGACCCCAAAGGTCCACCAGACAGAAGCGGAGCCCAGCCCTGCCCTGGCCATACGGCACGGAGAAGAGCACGCAGATCCGAGCAGGCTTCAGGGACGGAATCTCCAGCAGCCTCGAAGGTCCCTCCACCCACAGACACACAGGTCAGTGAAAGAGATGTGTGGACGGGCTGAGAGGGGAGCGGGATGTCTCCATGATCCGAGCCCCATCGGGAGGCAGCAGCAGAGGCAGCAGGCGGCCAGTGGCTACCGGAGCCCGCAGTAGCTGGGCAGCAGCTCCATTACAGAAGGTCTCTGCATAAACCCCCTGAGGGAACTGAGCCTGGGAGGCGGCCCTGCCCCCACCCGAGAACCTGATTTACTCTTACCTTGAATAGCAGCCAAGCCAGCCGCCGAAAGCCCTGAGGCTGGAAAGCAGAATTTGAATCTCAGACCCCAAGCACTAGCTGAGCAGATCTGGGTGGGGGTGGAGAGGAATCTCAGAAGTCAAGTAACTGACTGGGAAAATGCCCAGAAAAGGGGGAAAAAAAGACGATAGAAGGTTAGCCTTCATCTGTTCCATTCTAATTTTGAAAAAACTGTTTCTTCAGTGAGCTTTTGAACCTCCTTTTCCATTTGACAGATTCTGCTTTTGAAAGCATTCTTCTCCTCATTGCATTTTTGAACCTCTTTTGCCAATTGGGTTAGCCTATTTTTCAAGGTGTTATTTTCCTCAGCATTTTTTAGGTCTCCTTTTGCAAGGTATTGACCCTTTTTTCATGCTTTTCTTGCATCTCTCTCATTTCTCTTCCAAGTTTTTCCTCGACCTGTCTAACTTGATTTTCAAAATCCTTTTTGAGCTCTTCTATTGCCAGAGTCCATTGAATACTTATTTAGAATGTTTGGGATACAGAGTCCTTGACTTCTATGTATTTCCCTGATGGTAAGCATTGTTCTTCCTCATCAGAAAGGAACGATGGACAAATCTGTTCACCCAGATAGTAACCTTCTATGGTCTTATTTTTTTCCCTTTTCTGTGCATTTTCCCAGCCAGTTACTTGACTCCTAAGATCCCTCTCCACACCCACCTTGCCTCCAGACCAGGCGATGTAGTGTTTTGGATCTGTGATTCAAATGCTGCTTCCCAGCCTCAGGGCTTTCAATGGGGGCGGGGCTGCTATTCAGTGTGATATTAAGTTCTGCTGTTTAGGTGGGGTCAGGGATGCCTCATACTTCTCGCTTCCCTAAGGGAGTTTATGTGGAGACCTTCAACAATATATCTGAGGTCTTGGCTGCTTTGGAAGCACTTGTGTGCTGCCTCAGGAAGGGGCCTGAGTTATGGAGACACCCCACTTCCCTCTCAGCCAGTTCTAAGGTCTCTCTCACTGACCTCTGCACCTGTGGGTAGAGGAATCTTCGTGGCTGCTGGAGATTCTGTCCCTGAAGCTGGCTCGGCTCTGTTCCTCTCAGTGCCACACGGGCAACGCAAGGTTCGGTTCTGCTCCTGGTCTGGTGCATGATGGACCTTTCATGTCGGTTTTTCTGGTCTCTCTGGAACACAAATCTCCTCCACTCCGTTGTTCTGAGGCTTCTGCTGCTCCAGAACTTTGTAGAAGTTCTTCTTTACACATATTTTACAGGCTGTGGGTTCAGAGTTAGTGTATATGTGTCTTTATACTCCACCATCTTGGTTCCTCCCCCCAACTCAAGTTTTGTTAAAGCCAAAGAAAAAAAAGTTTAATAAAGATTTGCCTAATTGTGTTGCCTCTTAAGGAGCCTAATCATTTGTAACACTTGCATTCACAAATGGGCCACACAGAATCCCAGTTAGACAGAGTCTGAGTTGGATTGAATCTGAGCACCTTCATGGAGCCATGACGGAATTTAAATACAGAAAAGAGTATAGGAACGGTGTGTGTGTGTGGGTCATCTGGTGGCCCACGGTGATGGGAGGAGGGGTTCAGGAAGGGTCTTAAGGAGAAGTCTAAAGAGAATCAAAGGCAGGAAACACCTGGAGGCTATGACAAGACAGACTAGGAGGCAGACTAGGGGACTCCTAGGTAGGAAGCAGGTGGGGCAATACAGAGATCTTGATGGGGCAGTATGGAAATGGATACAGATCTTGCTGGGAGTGATTGGCAGCCTGGGGAATGGGGTTTTGGTGGGACCAAGGGTGAGCAGTACAACAGAGACCTGAAATAATAATGAAAAGCCATGGGCTTCCTGAGACTGCTGAAACAAATGGGAAGATTAGATTTGAATAAGAAAGGCCACAGTAAGGGGGAAGATTCAAGGGGAGCTCAAGGAGGCTTCCAAAATCTGAACTTCATCAGTAGCAGGTTGAGGTGCATGTTGAGGTGCTTACTGTTACACCTTTTATATGGAGAGTCTTTAATATTTTGCAGTTCAGAACTATACCAGCACATTCATTGTTGACCTTGGTTCTGTGAATATTGCCTGGGCAATACACATGCTTACTATGGAAATGTTTTACGTGAATCCATATGTATAATGTGTCATATTTTTTTGCCTCCTCAGGCGCATGGGACTAGTACGATTGAGGACCAAGAAAAACTTAGTGCTGAAGGGAATATTTGAACTGATTGGTGACAGAAGGCCAGACAATCAGGAGGTGGAACAAAGATGAAAAGTTCTTCTGAATCCCAGTTGAGCCACTTATAAGCTAGGTGACCCTCGATGAGTTATTTCACTTCCTTACCTATAAATTTCTTTATCTGTAACATGTAGAGATTCAAATAAATGATTGTATCAATAAGCACCCAGACATACACAGGGGGACCTGCTACCACAGGTTTTTAGATCTACATTCATAAAAGGAAAGGCAACTTTTGAGGGGCTAACAATCACTTTATTCAAGCAAATGTATCATTCAGTTAGTTAAGTGGAAAATATCAGGGAGGGGGAGGAGGTGAGCTGCTTGTCGGCTTCCCAGAGTCTCACTTGGTCCACAAACCTTCTTGCAAAAACTAAGCCCCAAAGTAAACCCTCACCCTCAGAGTACTTATACCTTTTTTAGGGCCAGAGGGCACCCCAACCCTTGAAAACCAGTACCTCATTAATAAAAGGTGTGAACCTTCTTATAAATCTTCCCTAATCAAATTCCTCATAGTGGGAATGCCCATTAATGGGTGGGGAAGATCTTTAGTCACATTAGCAACACAAATACATACACTTTTTCTAGTTAAACAAACTCTTGTACTTTTCTCCTGTACTTTTGTCTATACTTACTCCTAGTAAAGACACTCAGTTAATAAAGGCAAGATTCACTCAGATACATTGCACTTCTTCATTAAAAAAGCATAAACAGCAAAAATCCTACTTTATTTGCCATTACAATGATTTCTAGATTAACTCAATTCAAAAATTCAATGAGATTATGATTTCAATTGATTTAGTATATTTTTCCTTATTACTATTAAATGTAGTAGTAGTAGTATTACTAAGGCCAGCAAGGTGGTGCTTTGAATAGAGTGCCAGTCTTAGAATCCGAAAGAAAAGAACTGAAGTCTGACCTCAGACACTTGATGCCCGTATAACCGTGGACGAAATATTTACTCTTCTTTGCCTCAGTTACCTCATCTGTAAAATGAATTGTCAAACAACATTGGTATCTTTGCCAAGAAAAAAATAGGGTCGTAAAGAATTATACAGGACTGAAACACATGAACTATTTAATATATCACAATAAAACCAAATTTCCCCAGAGATACAGAGTACTTTCTCTATGATGACTTTCTTACACTTTACTCCAATTTATCTAGGGATAGGGAAAAAATTTGTAAACAAAATTCTACAGGTTCTTCTTACAATCTAGCTCTAAATGTTTGAGAATTCCCTGCCATATCTTTCCTGACTCCCTCACACTTACAGATAATAAACTGAGCATGGTGTTTACCTGAACAAAATGAAATTCCTACCTGTAATGAGAGGTTCACCAATGAAACCACTTCCTCCTTGATACTTTTTTCTAAGGATTGGAGGGGGCTAGTCTAAGTGATAAGAGGCAAGGTATTTGTATACATAAAGTAAAGGAGTTAAGAGGGATAGGAAATAAGAGAGGAATACAAACACAAAATAAAAATCAGTGGTAGAATTTATTAGAAAAATGCTGAGATTATATCACGATCTCCACCAAAGTTAAAGCAAAAATAGATTTAATCAAAAGAGAAAAAAAATGGAGAAATTCCTGTCTAGGTCACTCATACTAATTAATATTTTTAGACTATTTAAAATAACTGGATAGTGTAAGGTTGGTATAGTTCTGTGTAGGAAATGATGAGTTGATGGGCTTAGAAAAATATGGAAATACTTGGTATTATGATGGAAAATATTATCTACCTTCCTAGAAAAGAAGACAAACAAATAATGTACAATTTTACATAGATGTATTTGAATGTATTATGTCTATGTATGATTATAGCTAATATATGTATGTGCATGTAGCTACAGGTATGTGCATATGTGTGAAAAAAATGGTTTTATGTGTGTGTGTATGTGTATCTGCACATGTATTTTTGTGCATGCATGTGTGTGTAGCCTTCTTGGGAAAGGGGGAAGGAAGAAGAAAATAGTATAAAATAAAAAGCATACAACAAAGAACAAAAGAAAACTAATACACACGTAAACAAAAAACTGATGGGAACACAATGTGTTTATTGAATAGTAAGTTTTAGAAATAAAGATAGAAGGAAAAAAGGCAAGGCTCATGTTTTTGCATTTCTGTGTAATTCTGGCACTATTCTTCCCTGGAAACATACTATGCACTTAAGTAATGTTTATTGACTGAAAATATTAAAATGGAGCCAAGAACTTAATAAGTATCATGTTCTCTTCCTTCTTAGTAAGGGTAATTCCTGGCTATTACTGATGGTATTTAAGAAAAAATATTATTCATGATTTTTCTAGTTTTGGGTGTACTAAATTTTCCCTGTATGCACATCTCAATGTTGAAGTCATGGGGGATAGTAACAACATCACTAAATTTATCCTGCTTGGTCAGTTCAATAATCAAGAGGTCAAAGACATCAGTTTTATTTTCTTTTCACTTGGCTATCTTGTGATCTTGATGGGAAATCTCTTCATCCTGATTACCATCAGATTTAGTTAATTCAGTGAACAGCTCATGTACTTTTTCCTTAGTTACTTGTCCTTCGCGGATTTCTGTTTCACCTCCACGTTGCTCCAAAATTGATTGCGGATTTATTGGCTCAGAGAACCACCATCTCCTACAACAGCTGTATGGCCCAGATGTCTTATGCACATTTCTTTGGTGCCACAGAGATCTTCATCATGGTGACAATGGCCTTTGATCGCTATGTCACTATCTGCAAGCCACTGCATTACATGGTCATCATGAGTAGACAGATATGCTGTTTTATCGTGTTGGCCTCCTGCATAGGGGAATTCCTTCATTCAATCATGCCAGTATTGATTGCTGTTTAGCTGCCTTTTTGTGGCCCCAATAAAATAGACCACTATTTCTGTGATGTGTTCCCTCTGCTAAAGCTGGACTGCACAGATACTTTCTTGCTTGTTATTGTGTTAATTGGTACGACTGGGATGCTAAGTATTTTGACCTTCATTTTCTTGCTTATTTCTTATATAATTATTCTGAACAATATGAGGAGTCACTCCTCAGAGGGTCAGCAAAAAACCCTCTCCACCTGTGGATCACACATGATTGTATTTATCATATTTTTTGTGCCTCTCATCTTCACCTATGTGCCTACTGGTAATTCTCTCAATGAAGATATCGTGTTTGCCCTCTTTTACACCATAATTGCTCCTACATCCAACCCTTTCATCTATTCCCTTAGAAATACTGATATGAAGAATGCCATGAGGAAAGTCTGGCTACAAAAACTGATTTCTAAAAGAGAGTGTCTTCCATGGAATATATGATTATGTTTCACATATAGAACTATTAGCATGCACAAGGGAAGAATTTTCCTCCTCTCAGTGGACTGAGGTAGAGCTATTCCTAAAGTCTAATCAACTTAAACAGTTGTCCGAAGGACTAGACCAGTTCTTCCTTCCTGATTTGAACTGAGTATTCAGCTCTTGTTCATAAATTCATCACATTGAACAAAATGACTTTTTGTGTAGCTATGTGTGTTTGTGTGTCCTTATATGTCTGTTGTTGTTAAAAAACATAACCCAAACTAATATACCAAAAATCAATTACCACTATTATCCATATGATGTCATTGTGTTATTCTTTTTTTTATAAAATATATTTAAAAACATGAAATTTCCGTAGAAGAAGTATATTCTAAAACTATATAGTGAAGAAGAAAAAGAAGGGGAGGGGGAGGAGGAAGAAGAAGAAGAGGAGGAGGAGGAGGAGGAGGAGGAGGAGGAAGAAGAAGAAGAAGAAGAAGAAGAAGAAGAAGAAGAAGAAGAAGAAGAAGAAGAAGAAGAAGAAAGAAAGAAAGAAAGAAAGAAAGAAAGAAAGAAAAGAAGGCAATACTTGATCTTGTCGTACTTGAAACTCTCTCAAGAAGGACAGTCAAAACCTCTAGAAGCCTATGGTTTTTGGTGAATTCAAATAGAAAACTTTCCAAACTTTGAATCAAAAGTGCCCCGTTTTGATTTCTGTTCAATGTACCTAACAATAATTTTGGGGGTCAACAAAGATAAGGGAAAATTCTGATCAGCAGCACATCCCTTCACATATTTGAAAATAACATTCATTCCCCTTTCATACCCTCACACTACATTTCCTATTTATTGGGCTAAACATCCACAGTTCCTTTAACTAATATTCAAATAATATCAAATGAACATTTCTCCTCATCCTAACCACTATCTTGGACCTGAACCCTTTTGTAATCCTCCTTTTTGCCTATCCCCTGAGTTATCTTGATTTTTCTTGTCTATATGTCACATATACTTGCCCAGGAATATGTCGCCCCTCAAGAGAATGCCAGTTCAATAGCTTTGTATCACCAGTTCCTAGCCTCAATTGTCACATCGTAGTTAGACTTCAAAACCTATCACCTCTATACCATACTTCTTTCTATTGTCACTCCCATATTCCCCCTATACACCATCTTTCAGTAACTCATCCTCCTTTGAGATTTATTCAATTAAAATTTGTCACCCAATCATATTTCATGTTGCCATGATCTGCCCATTCCTAGGACAGGGTTCCTATTTTCTAAAGGAATTCAGGGCCTGTTTATTTTTTACTATATTTTTTTATTCTCTGCCTCATTTCTTCCCTTAATAGAAGGGTACTGCAAGACGCATACTACTCCCTCAAGAAACATGATTTCCTGATCACTCACAATCGTCAGTTTTCACGACCTATTACACAGTCAACATCGACTAAATATGAAAACAATATTAGTGTTCATCTTGCTATCATCCACAATTGTTCCATCGTATTTCTTTATTTCTTTTTTGTTTTTGAAATTCCTTAGTATGATTATCACCTTCTATCATCCAATCTCTCTTTCTGTTTCATGATTCCTAATCTTGTTCTATTCTAATCATAGCTTTCAATCGCTTCATTTCTCAGTTCTTTCCTAGGCCATCACTTTTACACTGGTTACAATTTCCCTTCCTCCTCCTCTCGCACCTTTAGTACTACATTTCAACTCAATGCTATGCACTACATTTAAATGCCCTAAATCTTTCTGTTATTACAAATACTGCCTTGTATAACTTCCGTCTTTAATTATTCCTGCCATTTAATATTTTAGGTACTATTCATCCACTGGTAAATTAAGATAGAGAAAACAATGAAACAGAGTTAGGGTAGCCTTCATATTCATATTATGTAAATCCAACAGGGGCCTTTATCTTTTAAGAGCAATCCTTTGTTCGATCCTTTTCAGTCTAATTCATTTCTTTTTGACCCTATTTAGCATTTTCTTAGCAAAGATGCTGGAATGATTTGGTATTTCCTTGTTCAGTTTATTTCACAGAAGGAAAACTTGGCAAATAGGGTTAAGTGACTTGCCCAGGGTTACACATCTAGTAAAAGGATGGATTTGAACTCAGTTAGATGAGTTTTCCAAACTTCAGGCCAAGTACTCCATCCCACTCTACCACCTTTCTGTCCTGCCTCATTTGTACTCTACCCCTTGACCATGGAGATGAGGCCATTTGACAAGATTTCCATCTTCTTCCTCCCTCCTCATCCCAAACCACTATCTCCTCCATTAACATAGATAGAAAGAATTGATCATTAATCTTTCCGAAACAAACACCTTTACATATATCCTTGACCCTATTCTATCTAATCTTCTCTGATAGATTGCTTTCTCTGTCTTTTCTACTTTTTCACTGATTGCAAATCTTTCTTTATCTCTGCTGCCAGCAAATATGTTTACATCTCTACCATATTTACTGATTATAATAATTATTATAAATTTCATTTAATATTGTTATGCTCACAAGCTGTCATCATACATCCCTTCTCTTTCATCACTCAATTGTTTGAAAAATCTGTGCACATATGATAATTACACTTTTTTCTGCTTATTTAATTCTAAATACTCTATTGTCCTAATCTCTATGACCTAATCATACGATTGAAATTATCTTCAAAATTTTCATGACTTCTTAATTGTTATAAATAATATCTTCTTTTCTTAATTCCCCTCATTTTTGACCTCTTAAGTTTTTTGGCACTATTGGTCGCCCTCTTTCTTGCATATTCATTTCTTTCTTGGATTTCATGATACCTGTGGTTCTTTCCCTGCCTACTTCACTACTCCCTTCTAAGCCCCCTTTTTTCAACATTTTTCCATGTTATGCTCCATAAATACGTAAGACACTTACCAGTTTGCCCCAGACATTCTTTTATATGATTCCCTTTTGGTACTTTCATCAGTTTGATGCCAACAATTCCCATATCTACTTAACTTAACCTATAACCTAATCTTAGACTAAAATTTTCTTTTGAGCTCTTTTCTCACATCATCAATAGACTATTGGATATATGAAGCTGAATATTAGAGTCATCTAAAACGTGATATATCTCAAACATAGCAGATTATCTTTTTGTGACTTTTAAAATTTTTTATTTATTTTCACTTTTCAACATTCATTTACAAAAATTTGCATTTAAAGTTTTCTTCCCGCCCCATCCTCACCTCACTTAGGGACAGTATGTACTCTGATAACTTGTCCTCCTACTTGCCCTCCCTGCTATCACTGCACGTCCTTTCTCCTCCATTTTCCTGGAGGGCAAGATATATGTCTATACCCTATTGCTTATTTATCTTACACACACACACACACACACACACACACACACACACGCACACACACACACAGAAGAGAGAGAGAGAGAGAGAGAGAGAGAGAGAGAGAGAGAGAGAGACATTCCCTCCAACTCTCCTAATAAGAGGAAAGAAATACTGGAAGTCTCATGATTTATAAGTATCATCTTTCCATGTAGAAATATAAACAGTTCAAATTTCAAAAATCCCTTGTGGTTTTCCTTTCCTGTTTACCTTTTCATATTTATCTTGATTCTTGTCTTTGAAGGTCAAAATTTCTATTCATCTCTGCTCTTTCACCAAGAATGCTTAAAATTCTCCATTGGCATTGAAAAAAAATGTATTTTTTTTTCCTCCTGAAGTTTTGTACTCAGTTTTCTTTGGCAGTTGATTAGTGGTTTTAATCCCAGTTCCTTTGACCTCTGAAATATCATACTCCAAGCGCTCTGATCACAGGATAGAAACTGCTAAATCTTGTGTCATCCTGATTTTGTTTCCACAAGTATTGAATTGTTTTTTTTTCTTCTAGCAACTTGTAATATTTTGCCCTGATCTTGGAATTCTGGAATTTAGCTACAAGACTTCTAGGAAGTTCCTTTTTGGGATCTCTTTCTGGAGCTCATAGTTGGATTCTTTTCAATTCTATTTTACTCTCTGATTCTAGAACATTGAGCAGTTTTCCTTGGTAATTTCTTCAAAGATGATGATTAGGTTCTTTTTCTAAAAACTCCTGGCTTTCAGGTAGGCCAATATTAGTAAATTATGTCTCCTGGATCCATTTTCCAGATCATTTGTTTTTCCAATGCAATATTTCACATTGTTTTCAATTTTTTTTCATTCTTTTGGTTTTATTTTATAATTTCTTGAGTCCTCATGGAGTCATTAGCTTCCATTTGGTCCATTCTAATATTTAAGGAATTACTTACTTCAGTGAGCATTTGGATCCCTTTTCCCATATGGCCTATTCTGATTTTGTGACATTCCTCTCCTTATTAGCTTTTTGGAATTTTTTTGCATTTTGGGTTGATTTAATTTTAAAGTTAATATTTTCTTCAGCCTTTATATGGTTTCCTTTTGCAAGCTGTTCACTCATTTTTCATGATTTTCTTGCACCACTCTCATTTCTTTTCCCAATTTTTCCTCTACTTCTCTTGCAATATTTTCAAAATTCTTTTTGAGTTCTACTATGTTCTGAGAACAATTCTTAGTTTTCTTGAAGGCTTTTGATGCAGGAGGTTTGGTTTTTTTTTCTTCATCTGCTTGCATATTTCGATCTTCCTCATCATTAATGATTTAAGAAAATATCTCTTCACTGAGAAAGTAGGAATGTATAGTTTATTTTTCTCCTCTCAGGTGCTCATTTTCCCAGCCAATAATAGGATTTTAAAAAAATGTATTTTTTTCAGTTCTCAATGTTCACTTCCATCTCTCCTCACCACCCAGTCTGTGATAGCATGCACCTCATCCACCCCTTCTTCCAGCCTGTCTTCGCTTCTATTACCCCCCTACTGGTATCACACTCCCCTTTCCTTTCCAGTAGAGAAAAAGAGATTTCTACACCCCAACTGCCTGTACATCTTATTTCACAGTTGTGAGAAAAAATTAACATTAATTTTGAAAGCTTTGAGTTCCATATTCTCTCTTTTTTTTTCCCTCTCCATCTACCCTCATTAAGAAAGCAAGGAGTTCAATATAGGTCATCCATGTATAGCCAAACAAAACACTTCCGTAATAGTTATGTTGTGAAAGACTAACTAAATTTCCCTTTGTCTGATCCTGCCCTTCATTTACTCCATTTTATCCCTTTACCTGTCCTCCCACAATACTGTTTGCTTCTGATTATCCCTTTCTCCAATTTGCTGTCCCTCCTATTATTTTCCCTCTTCTATCCCTTCTGCTCTGCCTTTCGGTATGGTAAAATAGATTTTCATATCCAATTTAGTGCGTTTTACTCCCTGTTAAGTCAAATTCTTTAAGATAAAACTCACTTATTTTCTTTCATCTCCCCCTCTTCCCCTCCGTTATAAAATCTGTCTTACCTGTTTTATGTGAGATGATTTATTATATTCCACCTCACCCTTTCTTTACTCCTAGTACATTCCACTCAACAGTAAAATTTAACTTTTTGTTTATTCTCTCTTCATATTCTCCTTACCATGTGCAATCTGTCTATGTATAATTATATATATATATATATATATGTGTACATGTATATATACACATATATGTACATGTACATATATATGAATATACACATATATACACACACACATGTGTTTGCATATATATGTGTGTGTGTTTGTGTGTGTGTGTGTGTGCCTGTGTGTGTGTATTCCCTCTAATTACCCTAATACTGGAAAAGGTCTCATGAGTTACAAATATCTTTCCATGTAGGAATGTAAACAGTTGAACTTTCATGAGTTCATTAAGGTTTCTACTTCCTTCTAGTCTTTTCATGTTTCTCTTGATTGTTGTGTTTGAAACTGAAATTTTCTATTCAACTCTAGTCTTTTCGTACTAATGCATAGAAGTCCTCCCTTTCACTGAAATTCCATTTTCTCCTGAAATATTACACTCAATTTTGCTAATAGGTGATTCTTGGTTTTAATCTTATCTCCGTGGTCCACTGGAATATGGTGTTCTAAACCCTTCTTGTTAGTGTAAAAGTTCCTGAATCCTGTCAGAATGTACTCTTTATAAGCCAGTGTAATTTCAAATGTCTGAAAGTTCCAGTATTATCCTACCAGAAGTATTTTTAATTTTATTTTTTTTGATGATCCACCCCATTTTATTTAAAGGTTTATAAGCATCAAGCAAGAAAAAACTCTTAAGTCTTTTTCATTTGTGCAATGACATTAGATATTACAGAATAGAGTTAAAAATGAAGTCAGGATAAATGAAGAACAGTTTGAACTTTTTTTAAACGATGTCATTGTAGATGAAGATATGACTCCTGAATCACTTTAAAAGAATTATACTGGTTTCTGTGATTGAGTTAATATCTTTTTTTTACTCAAAGAAGGCACATTTATTTGTTAAACCAATATGGCCTTTAAATAAACTCAAAAGAGAAATGTATAAGAGTAACATTGGGCAAGACGTGTGGTTAGCCAGAGAGAGAATTCCCTGGCTCATATTCTCCAATCTTCACAATACTTTTCCAGGTCACCGTATTTGGAATTGATTCCATGCTACCCTGTACTGAATAAGTATAAGACTGAAAAACAACAACAACAACAACAACTCCTTCTTCACAAAGTTTTATTGGTTCCTTTTGCACTTATATCACATCTATTTTTACCCAGTGATCCTCGTCTTATAGCAAAGATTAACAAAGAAATGGAGTTAGGCGAAACCAACAAATAAACTGTCTACATCTGACATAAGCATAATTCCACATGGATAGTCTCATATCTTTTCTGAGGCCAAGACTGGTCATTAATTAACTGGTTAACTACAAAGAATTCAGTTTCATTTTTAATATTTTTTCCCTTTATGTAGCTATGTTTATTCTGTATATATTGTGTATATTGATGGATCATCTCCAGTCATCCTGATGAAGAGCTGGCAAATGGATTTAGATGGCTCTGGAGGAGAAGTGACGCTGGTGATCTGGACAGCTTTAACTCACTCAAGACAAAGTCAAGTGCAAATCATGTCATCATTTCTCTGATGACGTGGTCTTCTTTGGCAATGAAGGATGAACACAAACAAAAAAAAAACGTGAATCCTGTGTTATTCTGATTGTATTTCCACAATACTTGAATTGTTACTTTCTCAATGTTTGTAGTATTTGCTCCTTGTCCTGAGAATACAGAAATTTGGCTGCAATATTCCTAGGAATTTTCCTCTTGAGATCTCTTTCAGGAGGAAATAAATGAATTCTTTTCGTTACTATTTTACTCCTCGTATCTAGAATATCAAGTCAGTTTTCCTTGATAACTGAAAGATAATGCCTAGCCTCTTATTTTTCATCAGCTAGACCAATAATTTTTAAATTATCTCTCCTGGATCTATTTTACAGGTCAATTGGTTTTCCAACGAGATATATCAAATTGTCCTCTATTACATTCATTCTTTTTGTTTTGCTTATAATTTCTTGATTTCTCATATATTCATCAACTTATATGTTTCATTCTAATTTTTAAAGAAATACTTTCTTCAGTGAGCTTTTGTACCTCCTTTTCCATTTGGCAAAATTTTATGTTCTCTTAATTGGCTTTTTGGACCTCTTTTGCCATTTGGGCTGGTCTGTTTTTAAAGATGTTGTTATATTCATCATATTTTTGACTCTAGTTTAGCATACTGTTATCTTGTTTTGCATGATATTCTTGCATCACTTTCATTTCTCTGTCTAATTTTTCCTCCACCTCTCTTCCTTGATTTTCAAAATATTTTTTGAGCTCTTCCACGACCTGAGACCGTTCCATATTTTTTTTGTAGGCTTTAGATGTAGGAATTTTGAGCTTGTTGTCTTCCTCTGATTGTATTCCATGCACTTCCTTATCTGAAAGCATGGAAGAAAATACCTTTTCATCAAGAAAGTAACCTTCTATAGGCTTAAATTTCCCCTTTTTGGTCATTTCCCCAGTCAATTACTTGCCTTTTGAGTCTCTTTTCGAGTGTAGGGTTTACCCTTTTCTGCCCTGGAACCATCAGTAGGATTCCTTCTCCACTCGTTTCACCATGCCAGTGCTCCTTCTCACACCAGGACTGCCAGTTAGGATTTAGACCCAGACAAGCTGCTCGATTCCCTCAGGGTCTTTAGTCAGAGAGCTCCAAAAAACAGTGCATCTGTCAGTGGCTGCCACCACTCTGTGGGTGGGCCTGGTGCCTGACCAAGTTCCCTTCTCACCAAAGCGAAAGAGCTTTCTCACTGATTTTTGATGCTGTCTTTGCATTGTGGTTTGAGATATCTACAGACCACAGAAGCTGCCCGTAATTCAGTGTCATGAAGCCTGTCTGTGCTGGTATGGCCCACGCTGGGCTGGGCTGGGGTGTGATCTACTGCAAGGCCTGGTGCAATCGACTTTTACTGTGGACCTTACAGGCTGTCTTGGACTGGAAATCTTTTTCACTCTGTCATTTTTTGACTTCTGATGATCTAGAATTTGTTTGGATTCATTTTCATGCAGATATTTAAAGGGCTGTTGGAGAATAGTTACAATGGATCCATGTTTAACTCCATTGACTTAGCTTTACCCTCTATTACTTGATTTTTGAGGTCTTTTTTAACTAAAGTGCTGCATAAACAGCCTCTTTCTTAGTACTGCCACCACTCTGGGACTGGGTCTGGGGCTGGATTCTGGGCTGGGTTTGGAGCTGAGATTTCACCATGTTCCCCTCTCAGCCATGTGAGAGACCCTTCCCGCTAAACTTCTAAGAAGCCTTTGGGGTTCTTTAAATGAGAAGTCAGGAAAATGCAGCAAGTGTCAGTGATTCAGTCCCTAAGGCTTGCTGTAGCTCCATCAATTCTAGGGTGACCCAAACAATGCTGTGCTCCACTCTCAGTCTCCTGGGACAGAACAGTGCAGATTATCTTGTGCTAGAAATCTGCTTCAGGAAGATGGCAGAGTAAGAGCAACTACTCACCTAAGCTCTTAGAAAAACTCCTTCAGATTCCTCTAAAAATTCCAATTGTTTTATGTGATATAAACTGTGTTAAAAATGGAAAGAAAAGCAAAATATGCACTGTGATGAAAAGAAAAAAGAAATGAGACCCTTATCAGAGATACTAGCTGCCAAAATTCTTTCCCAGTTTTCTACATCCCTCAGAATCTTGGTTGCATTGGAATTGGTTGTGCAAAAACTTTTCAGTTTAATGTAATCAAATTATCCATCTCGACCCTCAGAATGCTTTCTCTTCCTTGTTTAGACAAAATTTTTTCCTTCTCCATAAATCTGATGAATACACTATTCCTTGCTTTAGAAATTTGTCCATCGTATGAATCTTTATACCTGGATCATCTTCCCATTTGGACTTTATTCTTGTGTGCTGTGTCAGGCATTGTTCTATGCCTAGTTTCTGCCACACCATTATCCAGTTTTCCCAGCAAATTTGTCAGACAGTGAGTTCTTATCTCAGAAGCTGGGTTGCTTGGGTTTATCAAACAGTAGACTGTTATATTCATTGACCACTGTGTCTTGAGCACCTAGCGTATTCCAGTTGTCTATCCTTCTGTTTCTTAGACACTATCAAGTGGTTTGATAATTGCTGGTTTATAATACAATGTGAGATCTGGTGAGTTAGCCCATCTTACCTAGCATTTCTTTTCATTAGTCCCCTTGATATTCTGACACTTTTGTTCTTCCAGATTAATTTTGATATTATTTTTTCAGCTCTAGAACATAATTACCTGACAGTTTGATTGGTATGACGCTAAACAAGTAAATTTATTTAGGCAGAATTGTCATCTTTATTATATTTTCTTTGTTTACCCATCAGCAAATGATGCTTTTCTAGTTACTTATGTCTGCCTTTATTTTTGCTAAAAGAGTCTTTTAATGCATATAGCTTATCGTCATTGCATATAATGCTTGCAGAAAGTTTTAGGAAGATACTACTTATTATTTTATGGAAAGTTCCCTTTATTTCTATGCTCTCCAGTGTTTTTCACAGGAATGGGTATTGTATTTTGTTAAAAGATTTCTCTGCATCTATTGAGATAATCATGTGTTTTCTGTTTTGCTGTTGATATGATCAATAATGCTAATAGTTTTCCTAATATTGAGGCAACCCTGCATTACTGGTATGAATCCTACCTGATCATAATGCACTATTTTCATGATAAGTTGCTGTATTATTTTTGCTAAAATCTTATTTTAAATTTTAGCTTTTGTATTCATTATAGAGATTTGTCTATAATTTCCTTTTTCTGTTTTGTCCCTCCTTGGTTTAGGTATATATTTGTATCATAAAAAGAATTTAGAAGTACTCCTTTCCCAATTTTCCAAAAGAGTCTAAAACTGTTCTTTTTAAAGCATTCACAATATAGATCACAAAGGAATTGTTTTTAATATTAACCAACTGAGACAAAAATAATAATTATGTATACTAACTTCATAAGGCCTTGACCTAATTGTCGCCACACTATTACTAGGAATTAAAGCACCCCAACTTATTTTTGTTGGTCTAAAATTCTAAGCATAATAGCTTAATTTGAGACTTGACCTCGGATGTTCCCCTAGCAACAATCTATAATTAAAAAATCTGGTATTAAGCTTACAACCTTTAGTCTATAGGAAATTGCCACTAAGTGTAGGGACATTGTCAGGGAACAATACCTCTCCAAATTCATGTCACTTCCAGGCAGGAGTAGATTGTCAAATTGCATTGAGTAAGGCTTAAAGTCTTCCACGTGTCAGTGGGGAAATTGAGTCAGGAGAATCCTAACTCAGCCCAGACTTAACAATTCATACCAGCATTTCACTACTGGCATCATTGGTTGGAGGCTCAGATCACTTTTGTTGATATCCATACCTGGAGTTAGAATCAGAAGCAGAGTCATTTAATAGTCCTACAGCATCTTAAAATAGCAAGTTCCAATAACCAGATTTCAGATATGACTACCATTTCACAATGGGTAAAGAGCATCTTTTGAGGCAAGTCTTATGTGACTTACATGCCTTTCTATATATGTTCAAGTTCCTGATTAAATAACAACCATAAAATCAAATTTATCATTAAGACCTTAACTTTTCTTTCAATGCCAAATTTTACCTGAGGTTACCTGCCTCTAGGAAATTTAGACTAAAATTCTTTTCCCCAAACTAAGAATGTCTCTGATTTAGTCTCAGTAATTAATCCAGTCAGATTTATAAATACTTTCTTTTCCTGTAGGAATGTAAACAGTTCAGCTTTAGAAAGTCTTTTAGGATTTCTCTTTCCTGTTTACCTTTCATTATTCTCTTGATTCTTGTGCTTGAAAGTCAAATTTTCTCTTCAGTTCTGGTCTTTTCATCATGAATGCTTGAAAGTCCTCTATATCATTGAATCACCATTTATTTCCTTGGAGTATTATGTTCATCTTTGATAGGTAGGTGATTCTTGGTTTTATTCCCAGTTCCTTTGATTTCTGGAATATTTTATCCCAAGCCCATTGATCCCTTAATGTTGAATATGCCAGATCCTGTGTTACCCTGACTGTATTTCTACAATACTCGAATTATATTTTCTCTTTGACCTTAGAACTATGAAATTTCGCCACAATATTCCTAGGAGTTTCTCACTTTGAGTCTCTTTCAGGAGGTGATTGGTGGATTGTTTCAATATTTATTTTGTCCTCTGGTTCAAGAATATCAAGAAAATTTTTTTCCTCAACAATTTTATGGAAGAAAATATATGGCTCTTTTTTTGATCATAGATTTCAGGTAGTCCCATAAATTTAAAATTGTATCTGCTGGACCTATTTTCCAAGTCAGATGTTTTTCCAATGGGATGTTTCACATTATGTTCTATTTTTTCAAACTTTTGGTCTTGTTTTCAACCTTCTTGGATGATGTAATAGTCATTCATTTCCCTGAATTCAATTCTCTCTTTCAAGGAATTATTTTGTCCACTGAGCTTTTGAACCTTCTCCTCTGGCTGGTTAATTCTGTTTTTAAAGCCTCCTTCTCCTCATTGATTTTTTTGGACCTCTTTTTCCAATTGAATTAGTCTCTTTGTAAAGTGATTATTTTTCTCAGTATTTTTTTTTTTGGTTTTCCTTTAGCAAGCTGCTAATTCGCTTCTCAAGTTCTTCTATCACCTGAGCCCAATTTAATTTCCTTTGGAGGCCCTGTGGGCAGGGGCCTTTCCTTTCTGTGACTGTATGCCTTGTTATTCTTCCTCTGAAAGGATAGAAGGACACACCTGCTTACCAAGAAAGTAATATTCTATGGTCTTATATTTTTTCTCTTTTTTGGCATTTTCCCAGTCAGTTACTAGACTTCTGAATCCTTTTTCAAGAGGATGTTCATATTGTCTCTCCTCTCCCCAGTGCCCTGTTAAAGCTGAGATTCAACTTAGCTCCTTGATCTCCCAAGGCTTTGGACGGGGGTGGAGCTATCAATCAGGACTGAGGATTAGATCAGCTTCTCCCTACTGCCAGAGGCTTTGAGTGAGCTGGTTGGACAGTAGATCCAGGTTGCTTCCAGGCAGCCTAAGCTACTTGCAGTCTGCTGCCCTGGTCTCTACAATAGCCTGGAGCTATTCCTGGAGGAAATTCATTCCCTGTCACCCAGCTGGGAAAGCCCTGCCACTTAGACCTTTGTAGATTTCTTTTCCACTAGTGGGTTGAGACATCTGGGACGCTCCCTCCTGCAAATTGGGAGGTGTGTTCAGGTCCTGTTCCTTGCAGTGCCACGTGGCCAGAGCTATGCTTCACTCCACTCAGCTTCCTGTGGGATAGACCTTTCCTGTTCACCTTCTAGTTTGCTTTTGGCTGGAAACATTTTTCAACCTGTTGTTTTGTGGCTTCTCCTGCTCTAGAATTTGTTGCGAGCCATTATTTACAGGTATTTTTTGGGCTGTTGGGGAAGTGCTACGGTGTATGCATCTTTCTAGTCCTCCATCTTGGCTCTGCCCCTTGGCCTCATTTCGAAATTATATAGAGAACTGAGTCAAATGCACAAGAATACAAGTCTTTCCTCAATTGATAAATTATCATAGGACATGAACAGGGAGTATTCAGAGGAAGAAATTAAAGGTACCTATAGTCATATAAAATAGTGCTCTAAATAATTATTGATTAGAGATATGCAAATCAAGAAAACTCTGAGGTACCACATCACACCTATCAGATTGGTTAACATGACAGAACAGGAAGATGACAAATATTGGAGAGGATGTGGGAAATTTGGAACAGTAATTCATTTTTGCTGGAACTGTAGGCTGATCACAACATTCTGGAGAACAATATGGAACTATGGCTAAATGGCTGCAAAAATATACATACCCTTTGACCTGGCAATATTGCTTCACGGACTGTATCCCCAAGAGATCATAAAAATGGGAAAAGTTCCCACATGTACAAAAATATTTATAGCAGTACTCTTTTTGATGGCCAAAATTTGGAATTCAAGGGGATGCCCATTAATTGGGGAGTGATTGAATAAGTTATGGTATATGAATTTAATGGAATATCATTGTGCTTTAAGACATGATGAATAGGAAGACTTCAGAGAGGCCTGTAAATACTTATATCATCTGATGCTGAGCTAAAGGAGTAGATCCAGGAGAACTTTATATGCAGAAACAACCACAGTGTGTGTGAGTATTTTCTGGTACTTCATTGCAATGCAGGGACTTAAAAATATTCCCAGTCATCTTGTAAGGCAAAATGACTTTCACATCCAGAGAAAGAACAATGGAATTCAATCACAGAATGGAGCAGATCATTTTCTTCTGTATTATGTTTTGTTTAGATCATATATAATATGATTTCTCCCTTTCATTTTAATTCTTCTATACAGCATGACTACAGTGAAAATGTATTTAATTTAATTTAATTTATATAGAACCTATATAAAATTGTATGCCATCTCAGGGAGGGAGTGAGGAGGTACAGGGGAGGGAGGGGAAAAAAGAAAAAGAAATCTAAGTTATATGATATAGCTTGTAGAATACTGAAAATAAGTAAAATTAATTCAAAAAAAGGAATATGCTACAGTCAGTCAGGCATTCAGTGACTCCAGTATTTGTTCAGTCAATTTGTATAAGGGTTTATGGGTTTGCTGGGAGAACTCTAGCAGGTCCCTGCTTCTAATCTTCCATCTTGGTCTCATCCCAAGGAGCTGATTATATTTCACCACAAAATTTCAGTCTTCTAAAATGCATTGTTACTTCTCAGTGACCAAGACTCACGAACTTAATTCCTCATTCACATTCATCACACGTATAGGGTCTTTACTAGGTCTTGTCATTGCTACCTTCTCAAGGAAAGTAGTATTTACAAAGAATTTAGCCGTGTCTGAACATAATAGGCAATAAACAAATGAGGTTTTGTTTGTTTGTTTGTTTCCTGTCTTTATTCTATATCGTTCCCTAAATATATGATCTCCTCACTACAAATATTGCTGCCTCCTGATTCCTCATCAGACCATTTCTAAGCTATCACAATATCGTTTTAGTTGGTCTCTCTGCCTCAAGTCTTTCCTGACTCTCATTTACTAAGATAAAGAAGCTGTTTTCCTAAAGCTTAGGTTTTCCCATATAATTCACACCCCAAATACCTCTTAGCTCTAAAATCAAATAAAACTACAGTGTTGTCAATTTAAAACCTTTCAAAATATGGTACCTTCCTACTCTTACAATGTGTTTAAATTTGCTTTTCTCCTCATACACTATGATGCAGTTCCACTAGCAAGTTTTGTTCTTTCTTTAATCACAGCAAAAAATTTCATCTCTTCATATGCTCTTTGTCATTCATTTTCTTGTATGACTGGAAATTCCCAACTCTTCCTGGATTTCTTGAAGAGGAACCTCAAACCCTGCCATCTGCAGAAAGACTTTGCTGCTCCTCGAACAGTATTAGTGCATTCATTCTGAAATAAACTTCCATTTATATTGCGTATTTTATGTAAGCATAGTACGTGTGCTTACATATGTATGTGTATGTTGTTTTATCCATAAGACTGATCTTTTGAAGGTGGGTATCATATTTTATTTTATTTTTTGCATTCCTCAAAGCTTAATACAAGATCTTACATATAGTTAGTATTTAACAAATATTAATTAATATATGAATTATTCATATCATTATAAAATGTATCAACTTAAAACATAGAGTTCACACAATTTGTAGTTACAAAACTATTATTTATACACAGAAGTACACTGAAAGAATATTCTTTCTTATTTGACACAGAATTGACAATTATAGCAATATCAGTAAGACATTGAATACATTATGTATATTAACCTTGAGACTGAGGAGCTAAAAACCATGAGCTGAAGATGAAATAATAGCAAAACTAGAACATCAAAATTTTTCAACAAAAGAATATAGGAGACTGTAAGAGTGTTCCAGAAGAGTAAAATATACAAGATTACATGCACACACATACATACATATACATTTATGTAAATATATAGGTAATTGTGTGTCTATGTCCTTGTTCTAATTGTTCTTCTTTTTCAAATTTTTTTTGTAACCTTAATATTTCTTATTAAAAAGACATGAATGTGAATATGCATGCAATATATGTAGGTGCATATAAACCTAAACCTATATACATATATATATATATATATATATATATATATATATATACGTATATATCCATTTGCAAGTAAATACATATATTCAAATATATGTGTATATACATATATGTATATATATATATATATGGAGAGAGAGAGAGAGAGATAGATATATGGAGAGAGAGAGATGTAGAGAGAAACACACACAGAGAGACAAAGACTAGACAGAGACAGAATATACGTATGTAGATGAATTCCCAATTAATAATAAAAGTTCCAGAATATATAAATTTTTAAAACATTTTAGATTAAAGACTATGAACTATCAAGTATTTTGAAATTGATACATATATACTTTCCCCTACAAAAAGAGAATATGACAACTATTAAAAAATAATGGTAGAAAGGAAGCTATAGTTCATTCAAGGATCATGGCAGGGTCAGATTAATGAGGACATAAAAATACTACTGCCCCAAACTTGTTGCCTATTACATTCAATTCCAATAAATTTTCTTGACTCTGAATGTTAATGGTAGATCGATAAGCATATTGAACATATTTATACACAAAACACATATATGTATATTACATGTACACAAACATATGTGTATATTTTATATATGTGTGTGCATATATATGTATGTATATATGTATTTGTCTGTATACCTATGTGTGTATAGATACACATGCACACATATAATATTTATTTAATATGTATTTATTAAACAAATACATATATGTGTATACATGAGTGTATACACACATATATAAACGCATGACATTTATTTATTTCACATATTTCAAAGGTTATACAAAGATCAAAGGACTGCACAATGGGGGCAACACTCTTTAATTGCCTACTATTACTTCCCTTTATGAGATGACAATCTCAATGTGGAGATAAGCACAAAAAGACATAAGTAATAATAAAAAATTGTTGTCCAGTGAAATGAAGGAAGAACCCGCAGCCTGGAATACCCGAGTTAAAAATCTAACCTCACACACTTAATAGCTATGTGACCAATAGCAATTCACTTAATCCCTGTCTCAGGTTTGTTATCTGTAAAAGAAGGATTATAATAACATCTATGTCACAGGACTATTTTGAGGATAAAACGAAATTACATATGCATAGTGCTTTGCAAATGTTGATTTAATATTTAAATGGAATCAATTATTATATAGTAACATAAAGACCCAATCGTTTTGAGATATGTCAACTCCTAATTTTAGTACTTAAAAAGGGAGGATTCCAGTTACTGGATTTTCTCACTGATGTATGATTATATTAACTACTAAAATCACAATATATGAATAAAACCTTACTAGGCAATGAAATCAATTTCAGTCAAGATTTATCATCACTGGTTCAGGAGGAGACAAGATGGTGGAGTAGAAAAATTCACCTATGCTAGCTCTGAACCCACAGCCCATGGATATCCTGTGAAAAGAACTCCCAACAAATTCTGGAGCAGTGGAAGCCACGCAGCAATGGAGTGAAGGAGATATCCATTCCAGAGAGCACGGAAAAACCAATCCCAAAGGTCCATCACACACTGGACAGGAGCAGAGCCCATCCCTTCCCTAGCCCTGTGGCACCAAGAGGAACAGATCTGTGCAGGCCTCAGGGATGGAATCTCTGGAGATTGCGAAGGGCCCTCCACCCACAGGCGCTACAGGTCGGTGAGAGAGACTTCTGGGCTGCCTGAGAGGGGAGCGGGGTATCTCCATAACTCAGGCCCCCTCAGGACGCAGCAGCAGAGGCAGTGGAGTCCAGAGGCTCCCAGAGCAGGCAGGATCTCAGGTCCATTACCGAAGCTCTCCAAATAAACGCCCTGAGGGAACTGAGCTCTAAGAGGTGACTCTGCCCCCATCTGAGCACCAGAACTTAAGCTCATATTAAATAGCAGCCTCGCTCTCCCCTGAAAGGCCCTGAGGATGGGGAGCAGCATTTGAATCTCAGACCCCAAGCACTAGCTTGGCAGATCTAGGTGGGAATGGAGAGGAATCTCAGCAGTCAATTAACAGGCTGGGAAAATACCCAGAAAAGGGGGAAAAAAGACCATAGAAGGTTACTTCCTTAGTGAACAGATGAATCCAACCTTCCTCTCTGACGAGGAAGAAAACTGCTTACCATTAGGTAAAGACATAAGCGTCAAGGCCTCTGTATCCCAAACATATGAAATAGATATCCAATGGGTTCAGGCCATGGAAGAGCTCAGAAAGGATTTTGAAAATCAAGTTAGAAAAATGGAGGAAAAACTGGAAAGAGAAATGAGAGAGATTCAAGAAAAGCAGGAAAAACGGGTCAACACCTTGATAAAGGAGATCCAAAAACAAGGTGAAGAAAATGACACCTTGAAAAGTAGGCTAACTCAAAAGCAAAAGAGGTTCAAAAAGCTAATGAGGAGAAGAATACTTTAAAAAGCAGAATTATCCAAGTGGAAAAAGAGGTGCAAAAGTTCACTGAAGAAAATAGTTCTCTCAAAATTGGAATGGAACAAATGGAGGCTAATGACTTTCTGAGAAACCAAGAAATCACAAAACAAAACCAAAAGAATGAAAAAATGGAAGAAAATATGAAATATCTCATTGGAAAAACAACTGACCTGGAAAATAGATCCAGGAGAGACAATTTAAAAATTATGCAACTATCTAAAAGCCATGATCAAA
The DNA here is from genome assembly GCA_028658325.1 of Potorous gilbertii. Classification (NCBI taxonomy): domain Eukaryota; kingdom Metazoa; phylum Chordata; class Mammalia; order Diprotodontia; family Potoroidae; genus Potorous; species Potorous gilbertii. The sequence continues at coordinate 24,616 of JAQQSK010004958.1, forward strand.
AGAAGGAGCCTAGATATAATCTTTCATGAAATTATCAAGGAAAATTGCCCTGATATTCTAGAACCAGAGGGCAAAATAAGTGTTCAAGGAATCCACCTATCACTGCCTGAAAGAGACCCAAAAAAGAAACTCCTAGGAACATTGTGGCCAAATTCCAGAGTTCCCAGGTCAAGGAGAAAATATTGCAACCAGCTAGAAAGAAGCAATTCTAGTATTGTGGAAATACAATCAGGATAACTCAAGATCTAGCAGCTTCTATATTAAGGGATTAAAGTACATGGAATAGGATATTCCAGAAGTCAAAGGAGCTAGGGCTAAAACCAAGAATCACCTACCCAGCAAACTGAATATAATACTTCAGGGGAAAATATGGTCTTTCAATGAAATTGAGGACTTTCATGCATTCTTGATGAAAAGACCAGACCTGAAAAGAAAATTTGACTTTCAGACACAAGAATGAGAAGCAGCATGAAAAAGTAAACAGCAAAGAGAAGTAATAAGTGACTTATCAAAGTTGAACTGTTTACATTCCTACATGGAAAGAAAATAATTGTAACTCTTGAAACTTTTCAGTATCTGGGTAGTTGGTGGGATTACACATACACGCACACGTACATGAGTGCGCACACACACATACACACATGCAAGCACACACAGAGACAACACAGAGTGAATTGAATAGGATGGGATCATATTTTAAATGAAATCACAGTAAAGTGTGGGGGAGAAATGTATTTGGAGGAGAGAATGTGAAATGGAATGGGGTAAATTCTCTCTCATAGAAGAAGCAAGCAGGAGACGTTTTAGTGGAGAGCAAAAGAGGAATTGCTGAGAAAAAATATGAAGTTTACTCTCGTCACATTCGACAAAATGAAGAAATAAAATGCACACTCATTTTGGTATGAAAATCTATCTTATAACACAGGAAAGTGGGAGAGAACGAGGTACGCATGGTGAGGGGATGATGGAAGGGAGGGCAATGGGAGGAGGGAGAAATTTGAAGTCAACACTCAGGGAGGGACAGGATCAAAAGGGAGAACAGAAACAATGGGGAGCAGGATAGGATAGAGGGAAATATAGTTAGTCTTACAGAACACGACTATTATGGAAGTCATTTGCAAAACTACACAGATATGGTGTATATTGAATTGCCTGCCTTCCCAAAGGGAATGGGTGGGGAGGGAGGGATGGGGAGAAGTTGGAACTCAAAGTTTAGGAACAACTGATGAGTATTGTTCTTGCTACTAGGAAATAAGAAATACAGGTAATGGGGAATAGAAAGTTATCTGGCCCTACAGGACAAAAGAGAAGATGGGGACAAGAGAAGGGAGGTGTGATAGAAGAGAGGGCAGATGGTGATAGCGGAAATTAGAATGCTCAGTGTACTGGGGTGGGGGAAGGGACAAATGGGGAGAAAATTTGGAACCTAAAATTTTGTGGAAATGAATATACAAAGTTAAATAAATAAATTTATATTAAGAAAAAAAGATTTATCATCACTTAGATTTAGCACTATGTAGGTAACTTCATCGAGTTTTGAATCACAAAACTTGAATTCACGTTCTGGTCCAGCAAAAACCAATTGCATGCCCTTCAGGAAGTCTCTTGGCTAATCCTGACTTTTGTTTTCCCATTAGTAAGACCAATGTAGTGGATTTGATGAATTCTAAGTCTCTTCAAAGTTCTGCATCTCATGAAAATCTTTATGTGTTTGTGTGTGTGTGTGTGTGTGTGTGTGTGTGTGTGTGTGTGAATTCCAGAGTAGACTCCCAGAAACCTCTGCTGAATGATTTGGTTCTCAGCTGAAATACTCATATACACCGATAGAGAAATACAGTAATTCCTTTTAAAACGTGTGTTTTCTTCCCTTGAGTAAGTTTCTATTCCACACTTTCTTCATGCCATTTTTCTTTTCTGAATTCCTCAATGTATAATCAAAGGATTGAACATGGGGACCATGACTGTGTAAAAAATAGCCAAAACTTTATCCTCCTGGAATGGGGTGGCTGGTCTAATGTAAATGAAAAATGCAGGCCCAATGAACAGGACAACAGCAGTGATATGGGAACCACAAGTGGAAAGAGCTTTCTGGCGGCTTTCAGAAGAATGTGCCCGAAGAGTGTATAATATCACAGCATATGAAGTCATGAGAACCATGAAAACCACCAATGCCATCATTGCTGAATTGGCTATTCCTAAAGGACCAATCCTGTGAATATCTATGCAGGCAAGTTTCAACAATGGAAACATGTTGCAGAAATAGTGATTGATCTCATTGGGATAACATAAAGGTAAGAGACCAGCAAGGATCCATTGTGGAAATGAATGCAGAAAGCCCCCACCCCAAGCAGCCAAGACCAGTGCATTGCTCCTATCCTTCCTCATAATAAGCATGTAGTGGAGAGGTTTGTAAATGGCCACGTAACGATGATGGGCCATTTCTGTGAGTAGGAAGCCCTCTGCCACTCCAAAGAAATGCACAGTAAAGAGCTGGATCAGGCAATTAGTATAGGAAATACTCTTGAGCCAGTAAATCACTGATGAGTTTAGGGGTCACTGTAGAGGTGTAGCAAACATCCTTAAAGGACAAGTACATCAGGAAGAAGTACATTGGTTGTTCAATGAGCTGACTACGTGATAGAGATCATCACAATGAAATTTCCCATCAGAATATCTATGTAACAAAATAAAGAATTTATAAAGCAGAGAATATGAACCTGATTTTTCTGAGAATGTCCCAAGAGAATAAATTCAGTGACATTATTCTTATTGTTCATCTATTTTTTTTAATATTAGACGATGAGCAGTAGTTGTCTGAAAAAAATAACATAAAGCAACATGAGAAATTCTGTGTCACTATTTTATCAATTATGTTATGAGGGAAATATTCACAAATACAACATGGATGTTTACAGAGTGCGTAGTTCGATGTATCATTTAAATATCCAATGTTCAGGGCATTTTGAAGCTTATGAAACAGCACTGATTTTTGATGATTCACTCACAGTCTCTCAGAATGTCAGAGTTGGAAGGAATGACTGACATCAAATCCAAACCACAACTGAGGAACAATCAGCTATTACATGAAGTGGCTTTGTAGTTGCCTCTTAGATAACTTCTGTGTCATGAAACATGCCAGCCTCTGATTCAGAGCAAGTCAGTTCTTGGAAGTATTGATAATACTAAAATGTCTTATAAAAATGATCAACCAAAAATTACTTATATGTTTTAGCAAACTATTGTTAAAGAAATGATGGTCTAAGCATGAAAATTGACGTTTCCTGTTTCTTTCTTTGCTTTTTAGACATAGCCAAAGCAGGCATTTGCTTCCCTTCATTTGATATGTTTGTAACTCATTTTGTGTTTTACGTTCTCAATGGGGATTGAAGAGACGAGATGAGAGGAAGAGAATGCAGATCCAAAAATACAATATAATCAGGTTGAAAAGAGTAAAACAAAATCATTAAATTTTTATTTTACTTAGCTCTAAGATCATTCAAATAAGGGGTACTACATATACATGTACATATATGTACATATCCATGTATATGTATGTATGTTATTTACTATCGCTAACAATTATTCATTTATTGGCTAAGGTAAATACAAAAGTAATCCAGTGATAATCCCCCAGTTTCCACATCTGCAAAGTGAAGAAAATAATACCTCCTCCACCTACCTCAACTGATCATTAAGTCTCAAAATAACAAGGTGAATCACAGATGTCAATTTTTTTTCAATCAGCATGTTAGAATTGACACAAATTTTGTGAAGTTTATGATTTTTATGAGTAAAGATCACTTCTATATTTCTGATAAAGGTTCATCCAGTCCTCTCTTAAAAATGTCCAATGAAGAGGAGTTCACCACTTTCAGAAACAGATCAAATTCAGTATTTCACAGATTAATTATGATAGTTATATGTTATAAAATAGTTGAACCAAACAACTAAGTAAAAAAATTGCTATTTTAGAGGATTCTTGGGTGTTTATTTATGTTCAATTTAATAATTTTGCTCAAATCCATAGGAGAGAGTAAAAAAAGTATAAACAATGTTGCTGCCTATAAATCAGAAATCTTGCATATTCCATACAGAGTAGAAGCGGGATAGAACTAACAGAAAATAAACCCTGGGAAGAAATCAGACAAAAAATTTGGTAGTTAACGGCTAAGTCTAAAATCTTTGTTATCATTCATGAAAGACATAAATTCTAACTTTTCTCTGCTCTGAGCAGCTAGGTGGTACAATGGACAGAGTGAAGTCAGGAAGATTCATCTTCCTGAGTTCAAAACTCGCCTCGACACCTACTAGTTCTGTGACTCCAGGCAAGTCATTTAACTCTGTTTTATTCAGTTTCCTACTTTATAAAATGAGTTGGAGGAGGCAATATCAAATCACTGTGGTATCTTTGCCAAGAAAACGCCAAAGAAACTGATGAAGATCTGGAGATGACTGAAATGACTGAACAAAAATATAGTCTACTCTATTTTAAGGAATGTTGGTATAAGTTTGTGTTCTTTTTAAAAGGTTTTATTTTGTATTCATTGATTTATCTACTTATCTGCAGTCCTTTTTTCATCAGGATAACAAGTTCATCCTCCGTCATATTATGGCTTTGTCACGTTGGAAAAGTCATTTATCCTCTAAATGTTCAGTGATCAATTGTCATAGGTTGAGAGAATATTGTATCTTAAAGCTTGCCGTATTAATGAAATCACAGGTTTACTTTCTATCTCTGTGTGTGTGTATATATATATATATATATATACACACACACACACACATATACCAACATATACATATATACACAATCACACATACATACATACATACACAGAGACAGATCACTCATCAAACCTCTTCTGAATATTTTATTGTCATACTTAAAAACATTTTATATATATGTATTCAACAAGTAACAAACATTATATTGGAGAGTAACCCATTTTCAAGGTTGATTGCCACAGTCAGCGATCATCTAACCCAGGTTGTAGACATACTTGACAGTTGCATTCCAGCTTTTACTTAATGAGTTTATTTAAGAGTGAATTCATTTCTTCCCAAAATAATCCATTGCATTTTTATATAGTTATATTTCTTAGGATGTAATTATTTTCTTCCTGACATAAAGTCTAACTTTGGTTCTTCACAACAGCCCCCTCATTACTCTTGTTTCTGCCATTTGAGTCCAAACAAAATTAATTTAATCTCTTCCAGATAATGCCATTTCAAATACTTATAAGTAATTACTACTGCACCTTGTAGTTTCTGATTTTCCTATCTAGAAATCCCTACAGGAAAGTTTGCATTTTAAAAAAATCTTCCTATGAAATGAAATCGACCTTTCTTAGTTCATAGATTAAGCATGCCCAAAACATACTAATACTCAGTGGGATTTGGTGGGGAAAATTACAACTTCATATTCACTAACATAAATGACATTTATCATTTCCTTTAATTATCAATGTAAGCAATATATTGGATGGGGATTAAGAAATAATAAGTTTCCAGATAACGAAAATGGACCAGGACACAAAGGGTTAAACATCTCTGTACTACTAACTCCTCATTTTATAGAAAAAAGGGTAAAACCTAAAGGAAATTAGTTTTTTCAAATTGATATAGTGAGTGGATGATATTTTGTGTCCTAACTTGCTGGTTAGTGTTCTTTTCTTTCCATTGAAGTTATTTATTGAATGATAGATTACCACCTTCCTAGAAATCCTGAAAACGTACATACCTGAAGCTTTGTGTGTGTGTGTTAATTCCTCATTGCCAAAGAAGATCATGGCATCAAAGAAATGATGACATGACTTGCAGTTGATTTGTTTTGGGTGAAGGAGGGCTGTGCAAGTCACCAGCCTCACTTCTCTTCTAGAGCCATCTGAACCAAGTGACCAGATATATATCAGGATGACTGGAGATGACCCAGGATGAGGCAATTGGGGTTAAGTGACTTGCCCAAGGTCACACAGCTAGTGAGTGTCAAGTGTCTGAGATGAGATTTGAACTGAGGTCCACCAGTCTCCTGCACTGGTGCTCTATCCACTGCACACCAAGCTGCCCCAACTGAGGCTTTGGTGACATAATGAAATGGGCATTATATGTAAAGCTTAAATACTGCCATTAGTATGCTAATACTGTTATTTACTACCTGCATGGCTTTGGGGAAATTATTTAACCCCTTTGAGTCTCAATTTGCTAACCTACGAGGAGGCGATTGAATCAAACCATGACTACCCTCATCCTCTCCCCCCCACAAAAAAAGAAATCATATTCCACTCCATTAATGAAAATCATTTTACTAATTTACAGTCAAGCAGCCAATTTCACAGTTGTTGGACAAAAATAGAAACTGTAGGGGGGCGGAGCCAAGATGGTGGAGTAGAAAGACTCACCTATGCTAGGTCCGAACCCACAGGCATAGATTTCCTGTAAAAAGAACTCCTGACAAATTCTGAAACAGTGGAAGCTGCACAGAAACACAGTGAAGGAGATTTCCATTGCAGAGAGCCCTGAAAAACGGACCGCAAAGGTACCCTGGGCGGGAGCCTGCCCGGCCAAGCGCTCCCCTCCCCCGCCCCGGCCACGCGGCACTGAGAGGAGCGAGCAGACCCAAGAAGGCGTCAGGGACTTGAATCTCCGGCAGCTGCGAAGGTCCCTCCACCCACAGACGCACAGGTCAGTGAGAGAGACAGGCTGAGAGGGGAGCGGGGCAGACCCCCGGCAGCCGCAGCAGAGGTGACTCCCGGGGCGGGCAGGGGCTCCGAGGCATCTCCATTACAAAAGATCTCTGCATAAACACCCTGAGGGAACACCCTGAGAGGCGGCCCTGCCCCCACCTGAGGACAGCAGATAAACTCCCATTGAAGAGTCAGGCCTGCCGCCAAAAGCCCTGAGGCTGGGAGCAGCATTTGAATCTCAGACCCCAAGCACTAGTTCGGCCAGACCTAGGCTGGGGTGAAGAGGACTCTCAGAAGTCAAGTAACTGGCTGGGAAAATGCCGAGAAAAGGGAAAAAAACTAAGACCATAGAAGGTTATTTTCTTGGTGACCAGAGGATTGCGCCATTCCTCTCTGAGGACGAAGAGATATGCTTACCATCAGGTAAAGACATAGGAGTCAAAGCCTCTGTATCCCAAATATCTGAAATAGATACCCCATGGGCTCAGGCCATGGAG